>JAMKCH010060926.1:0-11702 GCA_023653785.1 Ophioderma brevispina
CTCTAGAAAATGCTTTAAAAACATACGTATAAACACTAATTTGTATTTCTAATTTGCATATGAAGTTATGATACAATTAGAAAATGGCGGCCATTTTGGACGCCATCTTGATTTGGGGTACTTGTAAGTTTTGAACTCTCAAAATAATGACTTCATTGTATTCCTTGTGCCTTAAAACATATGTTTGGACACTTTATTTGTATTTCAAACTTGTCTGGTTGCAAAGATACGATAAAATTGGAAAATGGCAGCCATTTTGACCGCCATCTTGAATTTTGGAGAGAGCTCCAGGAGGATTTTTGGGGACTTTTAGTATGTTATTCTACTCATATTCCTAGACCTATCCTGAAATATTCAGCTTGTTATGAGCTATTTCCAGGTTTTAGCGTATATGATCTAATGCTCTTGGACTACCCAGTGAATATGGAAATGAAATCGTTGTTAGTAAATTGATAATTTCTTGACTTTAGAGCCAAATGTTTGCTTTCTTCATAACTTTTTTAAATTTTCCAATCATGCAGTTCTAAGTGAAGTTATGCAACGAAATGTCCTTGGGGGGGGGGCTTATTTTGGGGAATCGTGTATAACTGTGTGCTGCCATAGGTTACAGGCAACAGTGCACACATTTGCAAGTGCCTTGATATGTTGATTGGTAGGTCTAATTTAATCAGGATCTTGCTCGCCATTGATTTTTAAATAAACTTGTGGCCCATGTATTTGCCATTTCTTAGCACCTAGATCCTTCCACATTCACACCATGATCCTCGTGAGACAATGCTCGGGATTCATGCAGAGTCCCGTGTGGCAAATGTGTGATATATTATGATGAGATCTAGTTCATCATGGAAAGCCATGTATGCAGCTCGAGCTCCCCAACAGTGTGGGTCACACTTGAATCTTAATGAAATGTCCCTGTACTAGTAAATTAAAAAAAAAAAAACATGTAGGCCTACATGCTAACATGTAAACGGCTATTAAAAGTAAAGGAAACTGCATCAATCTGAAAAACAAAGCCTGAAAATGTTCACGCCTGCTATTCACCTGTATACAAGAGAGTGTAAGACTGCAAAATTTTGATCTCTAACACTTGTGTACTGCTACGATAGTGAGTCATAAGTAAAAGCCTCAAGGTAACTGCTTCGATCTTAATATTGGTGCCTAAAACTCCAAAATATACTGAAATAGGCTCAAATTGATCTCTCGAGTACTACAGATTGATGTTTACACATTCATGCATTGCAGTCTTTTGCAGACAACATTCAAGTTGACCGGGACACTGGTCCAAGTTTCTCAAACAAGGCTTGGACAATATCAATTTTTATGCGATCCATAAAATCTGTAGGAATCGCAGTAAATAAATCCCCATAGACTTGTATACAAAATGACCTCTCATCAAACGTCATTTTCTCAGCTATTAAGCGACTGGTTATTTCGGCAGATTAAGACCATGCCTCTTTTTCATGTTGGGCATATCTTGGCATTAACAGCTGTAATCAAGGAGGTTTCGCTGACAACTGGGTGCCACAGATAGCACAGAACAGTCCATTGTTCTCTGTAGCGAGGTCTTTGTCATAGCTCATTTGTCCCGCGTCTTTCGGGATGCCACCATGGGGAGAGCGGATAATTGGTATTTCACGGTCCTACTGAGATTTGAACCTAGGACCTTTTGCACCAGAGGCAAAGACCTAAACCAATGTGCCACGCTCCTCAGCAAATATATGCATGGAGAAATATCAGGTTTTTTGCTGAAACTTTTGTTTGCAATTAAATAATGCCAACATTCCTATTAAGCATGCTTGCTAATGCTACCAGCTGCATATTGTGACGATTAAGATCAGGAACGGGTCTGATGTAATTTATGGACCAGAGATTTTATGTGTCTGTCAGAGAACTACTGTAGGCCTAATAGTTGCCTGCCGAAAACAAGAAGCGCATCCCGAATGTTCAAATGTGACCTCATGGGTCACCAATCATCTAGATGAAATACGGTAACTGTGCCGTCAGGATGAGATTATTGTGTCGCCTTGGTCGCCCTGCCCTAAGGCAGGAAGACACAGGGAGCATTTTGGTCCATGTAGTTGATGTATTTGATGTCTGTGTTGTTGTAATTGATGTCTGTTGTTGTGAAAAAGGGTTAACATTTGCTGTAATATAAATACTGAGGGATTTAAACCAACTTGGGTCACAGGTTGCACATGGCTTCCCACATTTATGATGAGATCAAAAGGTCAACATACCGAGGTCAAGGTCCTGTGAGTAAGGTGAAAATCGACTGAAAATGTAAAAGTGATCTTCATTATGAAAAGTTGAGTTCAATTGGAACCGGGCCAAACGTTAGTCTTAGGGCAAACCATGTGATCCCTCATTTGTGATGAGGTTCAAAATGTCACATACCGAGGTAAAGGTCATGTGAGGTCAAGTTGTAAAATAGGCTGAAAATGTAAAATTGACCTCATTTGAAAAGTCAAAGTTCAATTGGAACCAAACTTGATTCATTGGTGCAACATGTGATCCCTCATTTGTTGATGAGGTCAAAGGTCACATACTAAGGTCAAAGGTCACGTGAGGTCAAGTTGTAAAATAGGTTGAAAATGAAACCGCAACGGCAGGCGACACAAGCGGTCCGAGGACCGATGTATTTTTTTTTAAAAGAACAGTGGTTTTACAGTAGTCTCAGCAGGGCATGGTACCATACTGCATGTCTTGCATATAGGTCACTGGGATACCCTTTACATATAAAAATGTGAATTGGATAGAAATGAGATTCAGCAAAAAATTACTCTGCCCAAAGATGTTAGCTCACAGATAGCTCATGACTTTACAGGGTGTCTCAGAAAGAATTACACCCTAACTATAGGCGACCATAACTTCAAAAGAAAGCATCACATTTAAGAAATTTTGATGTTAACTACTGCTGATTACTCGTGTTATCTGTTCAAGTTGTTTTCTTTTCATTCCCCAAAGAACCGGCCTTGTTTGATATTTTGTGAGTTCAATGCCATTTTGTTTTGTTTATTATAGTAATAAACAATTACCGTGATAACAATTATAACAAAAATCCAACAATGACAAACAAACATGGTAAATAACTTCATTCTATATTTATTTCCACATCACATCACAGCAATACAGAAAATATGTTTTTAAACATGTAAATACAGAGTAAATGATATGGGGGATGTGACTAAAAGGCCGAAGCCAGAGTTGATCAGACCCAAACAAGATTACACACCCGATACGAGCAAAATTACATTTACAAACAAAAACAAAAAAGAAATTACGGCATACATACCCAAATAAACAAAATACCATTGCTCCAAACCTAATTTCTTTAACGTAGTATTGGGATTAAATGAATTTTTTTAAAATCGGTAGAAAATGTGCCAATAGTTTAAGTTGAACTAAGGGGGTGCACTGCATAGAATGAATTGAAAAGTTAATCAATCCTTTATCAGGTGGACAAACTGAACAATAAGATATTCGTAATAGTTTTTATTCAAATTAGCCTCTTATTCTAATAAGATGGTGGTATGCTACATTTGAACAAAATAATAAAGGCATGGTTTGAGTGCAAATTCAAAATTCCGCGTTTAATCTATGCTTGTGTTATATGAAGTTCTGGCACGAGACAAGATGGTTGGTCAACATTTTGTCGCCATACAAAGGGCGTTTTGTGTTTTTCAATATGCCGAAACTTGTCTGAATTTTACATCTGCATTTGTTGGCATGCTGGATATACAAATCTGGAAGTCATTTTAAATTATCAAAACGGAAAATCAACACATCTGAATCAATTCTTCGCAACAGAAAAAGGTGAACATTCGTGGTTGAAACTGTTTCTTAGTTTTTATAAGCACACCTAGTTGAATATCAAACTTTACTTCTTTTTCACAAGATTAATTTTTAATTAAAAAAAAACTTTTCTAGAAAGCTGCGTGATGATATGCAATTTAAATTAAATGACAAAAGAATTTGCCTGGATTGCGAGAGCCTTGTAGTAACGTTAATTTGTCAAAAGATTGAAGATGCCGCTGGACATTTCTTCATTTTTCCTTCATTTTTTAAGTGAAGAAGAAAAGATTTACATTTTCTTTTGTAATGTTGACAATATATTATGTTGACCTGGTGCAAAATATCATAGTATATATCTAGTTTTTTGAAGATAAAATGAACAAGAAAATGAAAGAAGTATTGATTATTCTCGCCTGTTTTTCTGTCTTACTCACTTATTACAAAACTTGGAAGTGTCGCATTGACCTGTTTTACATAATCGCTTATTTCTTCAAACCTACTGAACCGATCGAGTGATGTTTACATTAAAATCTTAAAAATAATTTTGGTTTAAGATTCTTTTTAAATTCTCAATGTGCTACTTACTACTTACTTTTGAAGTTATAGTCGCCTAATGTTCGGGTGTAATTCTTTCTGAGACACCCTGTAGTTTTTCACACCTTTAAATTTTTCCCATTAAATGATGAAATAATACCCCAAGAACACTCAGCACAGTAAAATCTCGAGGTTTATTTAATCGTGAACCAGAGGTGTGCATGAAAGCAGACGATACTACTTGTTTCGAGAACCACAATGTTCTGTTACAATAGTCCGTCACCCAGTTTATTTGTTGTGTATAAGAACTGTTTTCATTTTGATACTAATAAGCAAAAAAAAAAAGTATATTTATTCTATGGTTGTCAAAAAAAGCCAGGTCCCCACATGGCATAAAAAGTCTCATGTTTTTGTGTGTGTGGATGGGTGGGTGTGGGGTTTGAATATGCATTGGATTGGGTTCCTGTCTGTTTTGATATATTCATTAATAACTGAAACCAAAGCCAGTTTATTTTTAGTGCCATGCCCCTGTAATCTATATCAGTCCAGCTACATATACATGGGTACCATTGATTATAAGCAAAATAAATACAATGTTCTGAAATTTATCAAGACTTGAAGGTGTTGACTTATATATGAAATTATCTGCAACTACAGATGGCCAAAAAAAAGCTTTACCCTTTTTTCGTTGCAAATTCTAAAAAGTGGGTCCTACATCAAATAGGTTTAGGATATTTATTAACTACAAATCTTGTTTGACCCTGGTGAAAAGTGGTTGAAAACAAAGCTGAAATGACAAAATGGGGGCCGCCATCTAAGAAAAAGGTAAAAAAAACCACTGGCACACACACACGTAAGTCTACCCATACTGAACAACGCACCCCGTCATGGGACTTGGTATTCATTATACGCACACCGGTATAAGAATTAAGGCATCTCCAATTGTCAAGTTTCTCTTTAAATTTAAAATGTAAAACGAAAAAAATAACAAAATTTCTTCTTTTATATATTTCCCAAACATGCAACATTGAGAAATGTACAGCAGAGTCTTGATCAGTATGACAGAAACATGCAATTCCTCATTCAATTTAAAATTTCCCCCAATTGAAATCAACTGAATTATTATGTAAATGGTCATTTTGTCAAGTCCCGTTTCAGGGTTTCGATATTCGTTCATTCATTTTCAAACGTTAAACATTTCGCACAACTCAGGTGGTCAGAGGTTTGTTACGTAGTAGGCATACAGTTTCACGCAATGGTATTGAATTCTGTTGAACGCATCCCGATTGCCCATGAAGACCTTAATATGTGTGCGAAGTGGGTTTTGACATTTTTCTCTACACGGTCGCCATTTTGTGATTGGAGGCTTGTTTTCAACGCCGTTTTCACCCGGTTCTAACAGATAATTGTATTTTAATAAATCTTCAAAAAATTGTGATAATGTCCTCCACTTTTGAGAAATTTGCAGACATAAAGTGTAAACCTTTTTTTGGACCACCTGTACTTGTTTTTTAAGAACTGTACAAATGGTTTGGGTGTTTTGATTTGTTGTCTCTGTCTGTCACATTTCACATCTTATATATCTTTAGGCCAGCCTCAAGATTAAAAACAATGTTCTGACGTTTGGGTCATTTTGAGATATGGACTTTTAAATTTCACAAGAAGAAACAACGTTAAGTGGGTCCTCCAGGCAAATTTATATTTTGAAAATTTCAACAAATTATACATAATTTTAAGATTGGTAAATGTAAATTGTCAAAAAAAATCTCTCATAAAACCGCAAATGTCAGTACCTTGTACTGTGGCACACTCCATTTACAAGATGTGATTAATTACAAAGAAGCCCTTTGTTGCTATAATTTTTGGTGGGTGGGGCGTAATAATTTACTATTGTAAGAACCCAACGTTTGTCACTTTATTAGTGGGCAGACGTCATGTTACCTTTTAACAAGGTATCGATGAGATTTAAATTGTGCGAGATATTTCTAAGAGATTTTACAGGCAATTTTGTTTGTGAGAATATAATTTTCTCTGGCAAAAAATTATCAGTTAGTCCAGGGCTTTTCAATAAAATATCATCTCTACTATATATGTTGACGCAGTAAGATAACTTCAAATACTGCAGGTTCTATTACGACATGGCATATATCCCATTATTTATGAATCGGACAATTCACCTTTGATGGTTTGAATTTGTAATGGGTCTGTTGTGGTAAAAGATTCATTACTACATTCACGAAGCTGTAAGGTGAAGCAATGCACAATAGATCTTAATGTTACCACGTGTATGACAAGTATGCCATAATACAATCATAAAATACAAAACCAAGTTTCTTTGTTGAAAAAAAAACCTGTTTTTTCAATTGAAAAAAGTTTGAGAAAGCTTTTTTACGATCAAAAAGCAGGTTTTTGACCGATAAACTAGATTTTTCAAAAACCTTAAACTTTTCGAATAAAAAAAAAACCTCTGGGTGTTTTGGTATATAGTCTATGCATTAAAATAACTGAAACCAAAGCCAGTTTATTTTTAGTGCCATGCCCCTGTAATCTATATCAGTCCAGCTACATATACATGGGTACCATTGATTATAAGCAAAATAAATACAATGTTCTGAAATTTATCAAGACTTGAAGGTGTTGACTTATATATGAAATTATCTGCAACTACAGATGGCCAAAAAAAAGCTTTACCCTTTTTTCGTTGCAAATTCTAAAAAGTGGGTCCTACATCAAATAGGTTTAGGATATTTATTAACTACAAATCTTGTTTGACCCTGGTGAAAAGTGGTTGAAAACAAAGCTGAAATGACAAAATGGGGGCCGCCATCTAAGAAAAAGGTAAAAAAAACCACTGGCACACACACACGTAAGTCTACCCATACTGAACAACGCACCCCGTCATGGGACTTGGTATTCATTATACGCACACCGGTATAAGAATTTAAGGCATCTCCAATTGTCAAGTTTCTCTTTAAATTTAAAATGTAAAACGAAAAAAATAACAAAATTTCTTCTTTTATATATTTCCCAAACATGCAACATTGAGAAATGTACAGCAGAGTCTTGATCAGTATGACAGAAACATGCAATTCCTCATTCAATTTAAAATTTCCCCCAATTGAAATCAACTGAATTATTATGTAAATGGTCATTTTGTCAAGTCCCGTTTCAGGGTTTCGATATTCGTTCATTCATTTTCAAACGTTAAACATTTCGCACAACTCAGGTGGTCAGAGGTTTGTTACGTAGTAGGCATACAGTTTCACGCAATGGTATTGAATTCTGTTGAACGCATCCCGATTGCCCATGAAGACCTTAATATGTGTGCGAAGTGGGTTTTGACATTTTTCTCTACACGGTCGCCATTTTGTGATTGGAGGCTTGTTTTCAACGCCGTTTTCACCCGGTTCTAACAGATAATTGTATTTTAATAAATCTTCAAAAAATTGTGATAATGTCCTCCACTTTTGAGAAATTTGCAGACATAAAGTGTAAACCTTTTTTTGGACCACCTGTACTTGTTTTTTAAGAACTGTACAAATGGTTTGGGTGTTTTGATTTGTTGTCTCTGTCTGTCACATTTCACATCTTATATATCTTTAGGCCAGCCTCAAGATTAAAAACAATGTTCTGACGTTTGGGTCATTTTGAGATATGGACTTTTAAATTTCACAAGAAGAAACAACGTTAAGTGGGTCCTCCAGGCAAATTTATATTTTGAAAATTTCAACAAATTATACATAATTTTAAGATTGGTAAATGTAAATTGTCAAAAAAAATCTCTCATAAAACCGCAAATGTCAGTACCTTGTACTGTGGCACACTCCATTTACAAGATGTGATTAATTACAAAGAAGCCCTTTGTTGCTATAATTTTTGGTGGGTGGGGCGTAATAATTTACTATTGTAAGAACCCAACGTTTGTCACTTTATTAGTGGGCAGACGTCATGTTACCTTTTAACAAGGTATCGATGAGATTTAAATTGTGCGAGATATTTCTAAGAGATTTTACAGGCAATTTTGTTTGTGAGAATATAATTTTCTCTGGCAAAAAATTTATCAGTTAGTCCAGGGCTTTTCAATAAAATATCATCTCTACTATATATGTTGACGCAGTAAGATAACTTCAAATACTGCAGGTTCTATTACGACATGGCATATATCCCATTATTTATGAATCGGACAATTCACCTTTGATGGTTTGAATTTGTTCAATGGTCTGATGTGGGAAAAGATCATTACTACCCTTCACGAGCTGTAAGGTGAATCAATGCCACAATATATCTTTAAGTGACGCACGTGTATGACAAGTATGCATATACATATAAAATACCAAAAACCAATTCTTTGTTGAAAAAACCGGTTTTTCAAATTGAAAAAGGTTTTGAGGAAAGCTTTTTTTGCGAACAAAACCAGTTTTGACAGATAAACTATATTTGTCAAATTAACATATTTGAATAAAAAAAACCTGGGGTGTTTTGGTATATAGTTTCATGCATTAAAATAACTGAAACCAAAGCCATTTTTTTTTAATGCCTTGCCTTTAACTATATCATCTCAGCTACATATCATGGCACCATTGATTATAAGCAAAATAAGTAAAATTTTCTGTTTACAAGACTTGAATATTTACTTATAATGAAATTATCTGCAACTACTTGCTTATTTTAAACTGAAAAGGGTTTGGGTGGTTTTGATTTGTTGTACTCTTGTATTTCACATTTTCACCCTCTGATATATCTTTAGGCCAGCCTCACGAATTAACAAGGTTCTGACCTTTGGTCATTTTGAGATATGGACTTTTAAGTTCCAAGAAAAAAAAATAAAAGTGGGTCCTCCAGGCAAATTTATATTTTGAAAATTTCAACAAATTATACATAATTTAAAGATTGGTAAATGTAATTGCAAAAAAAAATTCTCATAAAACCCAAATGTCAGTACCTTGTATGTGGCATCCATTTACAAGATTGATTAATTAAAGAACCTTTGTTGATAGCATTTTTTGTGTGGGTGTGGGCGTAATACATTTACATATTGTAAGAACCCAACGTTTTTGTCCAATTTATTAGGGGCAGACGTCATGTTACCTTTTACAAGGTATCGATGATATTTATTGTGCGAGATATTTCTAAGAGAATTTTACAGCATTTTTGTTGTGAGAAGAATACTTTTGTCTGCACAAAAAGTATCAGTTAGTCAGGGCTTTTCAATAAATATTAATCCTTTTGCTTCTACTATTTTATGTTGACGCGATATTAAACTTCAAAGACTGCAGGTTCTGAATTACGACATGGCATATATCCCATTATTTATGAATCGGACAATTCACCTTTGATGGTTTGAATTTGTTCAATGGTCTGTGTGGGAAAATATTCCTTACTACATTTCACGAGCTGTAAGGTGACTGCAATGCCACAATATATCTTTAAGTTACCACGTGTATGACAAGTCTTTTGCATAATCATGAGAAAAATACTGAACCCAATCTTCTCTGTGAAAAACCTGGTTTTTCAAATTGAAAAATAGTTTTGGGGAAAAGCTTTTTCTTTCGTCAAAACCATTGGCAGTTTTTTGACCGATAACTAGATTTTTCTCAAAAACCTAGCGTTTTGATTTTTAAACCAAATGTTCAAATTTGTTTGTTTTTTAATTTTGTAATTCTTTCTTTTTTGGTTTTAAAAATATATTTAGTGTAGATTGGGGTGAATGCAATGCCACAATATACTCTTTAATTTACCACGTGTATGACAAGTATTTTGCATAATACCATGAGAAAATCCTGAACAACCAAGCTTCTCTGGCTGAAAACCTGGTTTTTCAAATTGAAAAAAAAGGTTTTGGGGAAAAGCTTTTTTTTCGATCAAAACCATTGGGCAGGTGTTTGACCGATAAACTAGATTTATCAAAAACCTAGCGTTTTGAATTTGTTAAAAAAATTTCATTTTTTGTTTACCGATTATCAATGCTTTCCCTGGCTTTTCGAATCTATAAGCCTGTTTTTCAAATTGGCAAATCTTGGTTTTTTAATGCATCTTCACTGTGCAAAATACTTGACATACACATGGTCAACAGGGGAGTGTTCGTAAATACTCTGGGGGGGCTGGAAATTAACAGGATAAAAAATTGATATTTTTTTTTTTTTTGTTTTGCTCCATTCAACTAACTTTAGCCAAATTTAGCAATTATTTTTATTCTATTTGTAAGTTAAATTGAAAAAATAACCTTTTCATTAGAAAATGTCTTGAAAACCGAATAATCATGTGGAGGGAGGGAACCCTCCTGTACAGGCCACTCCCGCTTACGCGGCCCAGCCCACTTTGCACCGCTCCACTAAACATCTGTAGTTTTAGACACAACTTCATTACTATTTTACCTATCACCTTTTGGATGCAATAGTTATCTACAACCGGCCTAAATATTTTTCTTTCAGCCATTTTTTTTTTTTAAATTGGGGGGGGGGGGGGTGGAAGGTTAAGAACTCTCCAAGAATACTTCCATTAAAGCCACTACAGCGATTATTTCACAATGTAAACAAATCACACCCGCATATTTTTCATCAAAGTCCTTTTTATGGCACTGTTTGTAATGGAAATTGTGTGTACAAGACCCCTGTCAGTGACTAAGGTGTAAACCCCGTATTTGGTCAAGAATTTATGAATTTAGCTTGTATTACTAAAAATTCGGGATCCGATTTTGTTAAGGTCTAAAAAGCTCGTAATGACATCTTAAAGACTGCTTTAAAGTGCTTAAATTTCTGTTTTTCCGAAGAAATAATTAGTTGGTTGAGATGACCTAACACTAGCAAATTAAGAGACAAAATAAGCATTTTGAATTTGGAAAAAAAATGACTGATATGGCTGTAATTTCATTTAAAACAACTTTACCTACCAATTAGATTTTACTTTTATGACTGTTGCCCATACCCAAGTAGGGCTCATTAGCGTTTATTTGAACCACATTTGAGTTAAATTGTTTCCTTTCATCTTTGTCAGAAAATGTATCCGCAACCACCCCACTGTCATCCACAGCAATCTTTCTTTTTATTAAAGGGGCGTGTTCCGATCGTCTTGTGGACCCCCTGATTTACCCGGAAGTAGTATCGATTTTTGATATCAGATAAAGGCCGTATTTTCTCATTGTCGTCCTGCAATTTGAGCCCTCGAATCCATTTCATTCCCAAGATATAACAAAAAACGCCGTTTAGTGGTTAACCACTTTTATTAGCACAGTAGTTGGAATAGGGCTTTGCACATGCATTATTGCGTCTACCACACAACCGCAAGTTTGTTTCCCACGGAACATGATGGGGTGTATGTGAAGTGCCAGGCTCTCATATCAAGTAGAGAACACAATACACATTAAATCGGAACAGCCA
>JAMKCH010060928.1:0-17262 GCA_023653785.1 Ophioderma brevispina
AAAAAATCTATTTGAATTATGCTAGACACGTGCAAAGTATCCCATATACCCCAGCGCGTACAATGCATGCTTGAATGCCTTGACCTTTTTACACTACAAAACCGCAACACATGAATCTGTCACTGTGTGATTTGACATCCAGTGAGGTTTGAATAAATCGTGGGGGAGGAGGCGAACATGATTGACAGGGAAGTCACAAATGAGAGAGTTGAACTGATGTCTGTAGACCACTTTCCTACAGATGCCAAACAGTCGCTGCGTGCGAGTGTGTATTTTAATTTTGTCAATCCTTGGACAAGTACAAGTTGGTTCGTAAAGGCGTATGGAGCGGCCATGGGTAAAAAAAAGGTGTCAGCGCAGTATTAAGACCGATTTCCAAGGGTCCAGGAGGGCCAGTGATTGATCTTTTTTAAAGGATTTTTTAGTTGTTGTTTTGTAACTTAGAGTGCATCGGTTGGTAGTGCGACTGTGTAAATAAGTTTGATTTTATGTCAGTTTAACCTTACTGTGCCTGAATCGGAAGAAGAGCCGAGACGTGGGACAGTCTAACCAACGAAATATGCGGGGGGGGGGAACGCTGTAGAGAAATATCACGATCTAGTGGATAGGCTTGAGCGCCTTCCGGCGCCGGCTAATGAACTTAATAAAATGATTCTGTGAGGATTTCCTAGTAGCAGTGAAAATAAAGAAAACGCTTTGAAAGGGCGATATAAATACAGCATTTTATTTTTATTTTTGGTGCAGGAGGTCCACGATTCAAATCCAGGTGAGCCCCAGCTGGGTTTAAACCCCCCCCATGGGTTACTAAATTCACATTTTGGTATAAGACTATTGGATTCACTAAGAGTTCCAATCACCCCGTTGTTCATTGGACTTGGCAAATGAAACCACGATAATATCCCGCCCTTCGTAGGGACGTTATAACGTGATTAAGCCGGCGGTTTACAGAGATGTCATACCTGTACAGCAACGTGCATATCAAAATCAGTTTCGAGAAGAGTTAGGGCTGCAAAACCCATGACTGTCCAAGTTGTCAGGGTCCAGTTTCGGGAGATACCCCCTCCGTAAAGTGGTTAATCAATGTTGGGTATACCTTGAGAGATGGTGCTCAAATTGTTAATAAATAAAAACAAATAAGCACAGATCCTAAATCAGAAACAATTTGGATTTAGACCCCAAACATCGACATCATGACAATCGTTGATCTTGTAGATAAACTAAAATAACTCAATTGAACGACATGAAACTACAGTTGGAGTGTATCTGATTTCATCAAAATGATTCCAATAATAATAAGAAAAAAATGACTTATAAAGCGCTAAAACAAAGTATCTAAGCGCTGTACATAATCACACAAATCAAAAATGTGGGGGCAGTTTTTAATTATTAGCCTAATATAAAGTGGGGGTCTTGTCTGTCTTCACGTTTGTAAGTCCATTAGGCTATATGAATGATACCTGCGAACAATTCTCTAAAGCTTTGTACTCGCAATAAATCGCCCTACAAAACATTAAGCAATTGAGCACAGTTTTGAAGGCGCCCCAATTTTCCAACATTTGGAGATTTTGACGGTTGCATGGTAACTGGCTAGTAAACTATTACCTGGAATGGTTAAGACTCGAAAATGTCTATGTGTCACAAACGAGGAACTTTTGTACTAGAATAATTTATTATCGGGGATCCCCGATAATAATTCAAAGCGGCTGCTGGAAACGGCCTTACAAGTGGAAATAGCTGGAAAATAGCTCCATGTACGTGTCCAGCTCATCCATTAGTTGGTTTAATAGTTCTGAGCAAGTCAAGTTAGAGGTTATTTTTCTCGAGGTGGCCACTATTTCACATCATGGACGGACATAAACGTAGCATTTTCCATCTCTAACCGTTAAGTCCAATCTGGGATTCCCAATCTATTACAAAATCGCTTATTTTGGTGATAACTACGCATTTTTAGCAATTCTCGTTTCGCAGGCAGTTTCCTATACAATTACCAACGTACTTGTGGCAGAAAATATCAATTTTTGAAAATTGGGGCGCTCTTCAAAAAACTTGCCATATTGCTTTAAAGGATGTTGTTGTTATCGTCTTCGGTCATTTTTCGTACTCTTCTTTCCTCTTTTCTTCTCCTTTTCTTTTTATTCTTCCTCTTTTTCTTCACTTTCTCTTTTCGTATTCGCTTCCCCATTTTCACATATAACGTTTTGGGAAAAATGCCACATTGGGTTTGTTTTGCCTGTCCTTAGCCTGCTTGTTCGTAAAATTTGGGCTGCAATTTCAGTTCACGTTACAGACTATTTCACACACTTTTCATCTTCATTTCACGCGTTGAATCCACTAGCGCCTACTTCTTCCTTTATCGGTTCGTCGAGTATAACCAAATAATTCTGCAATGCCGACAGAAAACAAACACATTTCAACCTTACGTCTAAGCATTGTCTGGATCTTCGCATTATTCTTCTGATAACTATTTTTGTGACCAACGGTTTTTTTTTTTTTAAATAATTTTTCTTTCGTCCTTTTTGACACATAATTTTTGACTTGATGCGGGTTGTAGACCACCTACGAGAACGTTTCGAATATTTTATTGGACAAACCAGCACGGAAGAAAACCCAAACTTTTTTGAACTGCCTGGTATCCTAAGCGTCCCTAGACACGTTCTTTGAATTCTGTCCGCTGGCACTCAGAAATTACGAAATCATCATCTCATTGCAAAAAAACCTGATTTAAAATGAGGGCGCTTCCTCTATAAAATCCCCTCAAGTCTCTTTAGCTGGTCCAGATTTCACATAACGTCAATGTTTGTAACAATTTCGTGCTAACCAAGTGGCAACATAGTTTGGAGAATTTGAAGAGTGCTGGATGAAAAAACAAATAGTTTGCTCAAGTAGTGGTTTAACAATATAAAAGGGAAACGATTATAACAGTGAAAAGTTTTAAAATTTTCCACTTTTTTTAAAACCCTCTACTACCCCATAGAGTACATTCAAAAAGTTAATTTTCCCGATTTTCTACCCATTAAAGTCCTGATTAAAAGCTAATAAGTGTCAGTCGTCCTATAAAGTACATGGTTCAACTAATTTTAAATCTCCCTCGCTTGGCCAAATGCTTGTTGCCAATTTTAAATGCTTCAAAAAAGAAGATTTTAACTGAAGCGCAATATTTAGCAATACGCAAATACTTTGCCACAAGCTTCATCTGTGTTATTTCAGCTAGATTCAAGAAAAAAGAGCCCGGTTATTAAAGGCCCTCGAGAATTTTTTGAGGATAATACATTAGATATTCTAAATCTCGACTGTTGTGAAACCCTCCAAATGTCGGATTTGCTTGGCTGGTCCTTAATCGCATGCTAGTATTTCCGTCGTGCACGACAGAAATACTAAGGTCATCTTTTTTTAATAATACATAGCAAGATTATTAGCGCCTTATGCTATAGGCCTCTAAGCCTTTCACAAATGGTCCCGCTGGATCACTGTGGTCCCAACATCCCATAAACCATTTAGCATCATCTCTAGGGATGCAGCAGATCGGATCAGCGCTTTCCCTTATCCGCCACAGACATCGAGATAACCATCGCAGCCGGGACCAGCTTTGGCCCAATATCGCATGGTGTCAATAGGGACAACGAACCAAAGCGGTTAGATTCTTGTCAAGGGAACTTACAAGATAGCTGAACCTCACAGGGCTCGAACGCACTCCTATACGCATGGCCGTCGAGCGCTTACCTGATCGAGCTATCTTGTCCGCTATTACATAAAGGCAGTTTTTGACTTAACTTCGGGTGGTGTTTTGAATCCATAGTAAACGTTTCTATGAGTGCATTGGCGTGAACGAGGGAGGATGCGGCCTATTCACCCTTTGAACGTTCCCCATTTGCGGGGAGAGCTCGAACTGGTATCGGATAAATGGTGATATTACCATACTAATGCATTCCACCTCGTGCAAGGCCATTGGGTTTGTTTAGAGAGAATCAACCCTGATCGAAACTGTTACGTAAGTGCTTCCATTCCTATTGCAACCAGTTCGAGGCTTTCCCCGCAAATGCGAAAACCGTGCGAAGGCGAATAGCGGAAGATGAGAGTAAGCATTCTTGTAAGGAAGGGCGAAAGAGAAAAACGGCAATTAATGATGTAAAAACATGTATTATTTGTACCTCTCTTAATGTAACTGAATGAATAGTGGATAAAAAGGAAATGGAGGAGCAACAAACCTTTTTTGAGTCTGTAGACTTTTTCACTCAAATGAGCTTAAAAACTAATTACGGTATTCGCTCGCTCCGAAAAAAAATGGATTTATTGTTGTATCAAAAAGGAACTTCCCCTCCTTTTCCAATTTGAATCACGTGCTGCATGTTACAAATACTAGTAGAGATTGGATGGGTCTACGAGACATTTTAGGACCCAGCTATTTTTAAAAGGGGTTACTTTCATATTTTCCATTTCCATTTCAGTACTTCTCACGAGGAACATTTCCTCCCGAAGTTTTTCTTTTTTGTGAAACCCGTCTTTTTTATATGGTCAATTAAGTGCATTGTCCAAATGATGCAAACCCCTTTCCTAACTCGGAATGATCACTATCACGAATGCTTATATATTTAAGGTCCCTTTGAGGTAGGAAATATTCAACAACGCTTTTCGATTAACTATTCATTATAATCAGCAATGCACATGTTTTCACTATCTGTCATGACTTATCCATGGTGCGGCAAATATCCCAAATTTAGACATTATCATTGGTTGAACACGTAACCCGAACTTTTTGGCCGAAAGTATCCGGGATTTCATTTATGTATCAAAGCATATTTTCCTTATTTCTGCAACCGTTAGCTGAAGAATCACCTCACTCTAGTCTCTAGAGACACCGTAATATCCAGTATGAACAATTGGTTGATAGAACAGAATTATAACGAGTTTCTTCTTGTGAACCATTTAAAACTTACCCATACAAGAACAAACTGAGACACCCACAAAGGGGGGCCCCCCCATGAAAAAAAAAAACGGGGAAAACAAAAAAATAAAGCAAAACATCAAATGAGTCACGAAAAATAATACCTCAGTGCACAGCGGCAGACAGACCGATAGATAAAGCCAAAGAATTTTAAAAAAAAAATCAACCGCTTCGATTTCCAGCAATATTCTGTCATTTTTTTTGACCATTTGGAAAGATCTCCTGCGGGATCCGTTTTGACGCAACATTTCCCACTATGAGGTTGAATCGATAGAAAACAACAGAATTGAATTGAGTACTTTCATCAATAAATCAAGTAATTTTGAAAAAGAGGACAAGTCATGAAAGGCCTTTGTCCTTTTCGGTTAAACCTTAATCAAAAGCCATGGCAGAGACGGGAATTTTTAAATAAATCTTAGAAGTATTCCATCCCTCCATCCATCCTCCATCTATCCATCCATTATCCTCCTCCACCCACCCCTCCCCATTCCTTACGACGACGGCTTAAACTTACATTTTTTCCACAGTGCTTTGTTGAGGTCATTCCGTAGCCCCTGGCATAGCTCTATCTAACCAGCTAAATGCGTCCATACCTGGGTAAGGTTGCACACCTTATAGTTAATCATACTTGTGTTATACAGTAGTAGTAGCCTGCTAAAAGAAAGGTCTCTTTTGTTTGTGAATGGCACTAAACTGCTTCCTACATCGAACTTTCCTTTGCTTGAAGGAACATTCTCGCCAACATACTGTAATTGGCCAAAAGTTCATTTTCAAACAATCCGATGAACAGACTTTATTACATGAACGGTAAGTTGGGGCAGTTTTCCGTAACCTGCCCATCTGACACGCTTTTTTCTGACCATACTTATGATTTCGTATTCGGATTAGAAAATCAAGAGTTTTTCTTTGGGGACGATTACGATAGCAGCACGTTTAAAACATAGTGTTTGGTTTTCTTTTTTATACTTGTTAGTCCCATAACCTCGAACGTTTCCGTTAGGTGTTCTACACCGCATCAAGTGTAAATTGAGAGAATTTCTTATCCGCAAAAATCTCCTCCTGGTCCCTTTAAAACAGCACACAAATCCGTTACAACATTAATACCTGAGAAAAATGGAAGAAAAATTGGAAGAAAAGCATTCCCATCTGGATTCAGAAGCTATGTCCATATAACCGATTCAATAGCCCGTCCCTGTTTGGTGGAACAAAGATAACGCATTTTCCATTACTACAATACTTCACCTGTCAGATCCCTGTGCAATCGCTAAACAGGATCGATTGACAGCTTAATGTATTGTATCCTGGAATTATGCATCTTGTCCACCAACATGTCGGTGGCGCCGGTCAATGTAATAGCGTCTATACCGTTTTATTGTTTGGTTAGAGCAATTTAGATAAGCCACAAACGCCAACATCAAAACGGTTGTACATTTTGGACCCCACTTTATACTGCCCCATATATTCAGCAGCCTGACGGAATAAAGTACAGTCTCCCCTGCACTCTATTCCATCAAGGCTGCTGATCACCTGGAGCAGACAAAGTGGGGGTCCTAAAAAAAAGAAAGAAAAAAATGTACCAACCCCTCAAACATACCAAGTGTTATAATCCCGCAGTAATATTCCAAAAACCATACGTCACATTCGTTGTGTAATCATCATTGAGCCATGCCTCAATTGCCATCCAACGAAAATTAAGTTTTTCCTGCAGATCAAATATACTACCCAAGGTATTCTTTACTACCATGTCACAACAGTACGATATGAATGAAAGGCAATTCATCCCCATAATGAAGTATTGACAAATTCACAGATGCAATATTGCATACATTGTAATACAATTACGTCACGCAGCCTTCATCGAACTCCGGTCAATCCATGAAGTTGTCGCACCAACGGTATAGTTAATTCAAAATCCAATTCCGTGACTAATCTTTGCGCCAAGTCAGGTTTGACGATTGATTTGACTGCAAGGAACAGTTTAAAGGTTGTAGCCCACATGTCCCTCTGCGAAAAATGTCGGCAATTTCCACGGAGGGGGGGGGGTTTAAAGTTTCTACAGGGTAAATTTTAAAATAATGCGTCCAAATAACGTATAGTTATAGCTCAAATTGCTTCGTGCGTCGCGTAACAAGGAGTAAAAAGGCTATGGTGACCGTCTGTAAAATGCATCGATATGAAGATATACAACAAAATAGGCTAAAGGCAAGCTTTATTAAGCAAAGGTCAAGGTCTTTTACTGTTTCGATTGAGTTAAAAGTATCTTGAAAAATTTATAAAATTACATTGATTTAAAGTATGTTGGGTATAGTTGCCCTCTTGAGACCCGCATCATTCTCGTGCCGTTACAGGGGAGGGGGCACCTTCCCCACACATTCAATGGGACAAAATTCCAGATGCTACAAGTGGAGTATACCATACATAATTTAATTCAATGTAATGTTTAGGTAGTTTGGGTATACTTGCCCTCGTGGCATCTTCTCGTGGTTAAGGGGAGGGGCACGTCCCAACACACTTCAATGGGGGGGCAAATTCCAGATGCTACAATGTGTAGGGATGACCCTACATAATTAATTTCAATGTATGTAATTTTTATAATTTTTTTAAAGATACTTTTACACTCAATCAAACCAGTATAAGACCTGACCTTTGCCTGAAATAACGTTTGCATTGCGTATTTCGCTGTATATCTCCCTAACGATGCACATTTTACAGACAGGTCACCATAGACTTTACTCTTTTACCATACGAACAATTTTGAGCTATACTAAACGTTATATGGACCATTATTTAAATTTGACCCCTGTAAAAACTTTACCCCCCTCCTTGGAAATTGCCGACATTTTCCAGAGGGACATGTGGGCGCTACCTAAAAACATTCTAAAATGTCCTTAAAGTCAAATCAATCGTAAAACCTACTTGCCAAAATTAGTAACGGAATTGAGGATTTGGACTAGCTACGTGGTTTTTGGATTGTAATGTAATTTGTATCGCCAATTGCAATGCTATATGGCAAAACTTTGAAAGCGGCGAGGCTGAACTGAGCTTAAACTACCAATAATTGTTCCAGACGAGGCCAGGCAGTCAAGACCCAAATGGAGCTTGATTCTCTAAATGAATACAAAATTTTGCTTTGATAACCATTATTATGACAAATTCAGAATTTTTGTCAAACCAATGACAACGTTCTACAAATTACTGATTTCTCGGCACCACCACAGACTGTTTGATTATTGTTAAGAGCCGTTTGCGAGACAATTAAAGGAGAAGTATAGGCATTGATGCACCGATAGGCTGAGAATATGGCCTAACGTGCAGATCTCATAGCATTTACAAAAGGTGACCGCAGACCCCAGGGAAGTACATAATTTTCCTAAATAAATCATCTTAAAATTTAAAAAATCAGTTCTACGCGTGTTCGCGACGTCTAGTATGTGCACAGTTTCTTGAAACTGATTAAATGTCCATCCTCTTTTTAGACCCCTGAAGATCAGTGTGACAAACGGATGTGACCACGTTTTCATTGACTATCCAGCCAATTAATGGCGCTATTGGACTAACTTACTCCTCCCGTTTTATGCGTAGGACAACTGACTTCAGATGGCTCTGCTGGTACTGCAGCCATTTCTGTATGTTGTTTGTCCATGACGTTGAACATGTTGAAAAGCCTTATCTATTATTACCATTAGATTTAGTATTGAGCTATAGCCTCGTTCACGAATAATAAAACTCGAGCTTCTGCTACTAAGGTTCAATAATTTTGACCGATATTTCATCATTTCTCAAAAAGTAACAAAATGAACCAAAATCATGCAAGAAATGTTGCTTGGCAGCTATGACTAAACACCATGGTTCACGAACCAAGACCCATACTTATCATGTTAATGTATGGCCTCTTTTATCTATTCAATTTAAAAGTTTGTTTGGCAACGGTTTACCTGCCAATTTCATATAGTGGAATGATTTTTCGAATTCTGGACTACTAACGCGGCACACCGATTTTCACTCAATCTAATTATCTTTGATATAATACATGAACAATTTGCTCTCGGTCGTTTTTCCAAGTCGTAAAGGCCGACCAAGGTCTCGCTAGTTCCCTCGACTTATGGTCTCCTCACCATTCACAATTCACAAGTCACCAACGGACCAAAAGTCCGCGCCATGAAGCGAGGCCAGCCAGGAACCAGCGTATGATGTTATTTGGACTGAATTTCCGTTTTATCACTAGGAGCAACACTATAATTTGTACGAGGTTCCATGGCAAGTTGCCACAATTAGGCACACATCAAAAATCTTCTTCCGTACAGAAAAATACTCTGCTGTAACTCCATGCTGAATCGGTAGAGTAATGCATCGTAAGTAACAATTTTAGTCAGATTTTGATAGGAAAAAAACAAACTTAATTACGTGATATATTCCTCCAAAATATGATCCTTCAAGTCTTGATGAAAAAAATTCTCCCAGTCGATTGCTTATTCGGTCATGCGCAATTCCAGCAAGAGAGTAAATAGGCCGTAGAAGATCGATGTGTGCGGTAATTGAATCGAATAAGCCAGACGCGGGCATGTAGTTTGGTTTCTGAGGCACATAGTGTAGGTCGCAGTTTGCACCACTTTATTCTCATTAAGTTTTGTTCACCTTCGTTTCCCTTTCGAATAATTATGCAAATGGTATGGTCAGAGTTATTGAACACACAGTAGGACCTTTAACTTTATTCGTGAAAGACAGGTAAGAGTCAGGAGGAATTGTTGGCACAGGGTGAAATGGAGTACAGACCTTTTTTCTATTGAATCGATATTTTGTTAATGATGACCTAAGCTTAATACTTTCTGGAGATTGTGCAAATTTCTGTGTCAGTGCCATTTTCTAGAAATCCATATGGCCGCTATCACTCCAAATTCTTCAAATGCCATACTTTTATGCACTAAATCCAGGTTTTAAAGCACGAGGACTCTTTAGGGTCGGTTATTGACGTGATTTTTGATCACACTATTACCATCAAATCCAATAGGCTACACTAAAACCCAATATGCCCTGAAATCATTCAAGTGACCATAACTCATCAAGTATGTTGTGCAGGAGTGGCATAATTCTGCGCTCTATACTCATATCTGACATTTCAAGTGTGTTAACAAGCTTCCCAATCAAGATGGAAGCCACTATGGCTGCCTTTTACGATCTTTAATCGTAACAACTTTGTCATATATTCATAATATCGTGGCCGTCATTTTGATTTTAAGCCTGTTGTCAAAACAAATATCCCCTATACGATTTTTAATGGCTCAAAGACTACATCTCATACTTTAATTTTAAACTTTATTTATCATTTTGGGTGGTTATAACTTAATACATACAGATGTATCGTAATTGATAGGGTTTAAAGAAGATAAAAAGGCAGCCACATGGCCTCCGTCTTAACATTTTTGCATGTCAAAGAAACAGAAACGCCAGATAAGAATGTCCAAATGGTCAAATACTTTTACACCTTTGTATAAAAATTAGTTTGATGTTAATACATTATACTGTAGCTTTACTATTTTTAAAGGCGGGCTGTATTGGCTGCCATCTGATTTTTAAATGTCCATTACGAAAAATGCCAAATAAGGGTTTCTATTGATCAAATACATGTATCTTATAATGTACTCATAAAGCTAGCATATAGACACGGAACAAGCCTCTCAACTTCAAAATGGTGCAGAATACTTACGGATTACGGATGCGTTGGCAATGCATTCTAGAGGTGTTAAAGTAACACTTGCAGAGTGTGATCAATTGTAACAGAAAAATTTTGAACAGAACACCTCAGCACATAATTTTAGGTGTTCAGTATGTATTCAAATTGCTTAAATAGGTATAATGTTGAGGAGTTAAGATAATTTTAATGATTTCGAGAGAATATTTGACTTTGAGCAGCCATATTGGATTTTTGTGGCAATGTAATGATGGAATTACTTCCCAACACTTTCTCGTGCTTAAAACCCGGAGTACCGGAGAAATATTTGTCTCTATCGGAAATACTTAAGGGGTTTTTATGATTGACATGGTAAGCAGCCATATTGGATTTTCCAAAATGCCACTGTAACAAATTTTGCCACTCACAAGAGAACCCTCCAAAATTATTTGCTAGTTCCTAATGAACTAAAATCTATCAATATAAAAATCTGTACTCCATTTCCCTCCTTCAGCTGTGGTGCCATAAACTTCCACTGACTATAATCTATGTTCCACATCATGAAAAATAACGCTTAATCTAAATCGGTTGGTGGTAATAGGTGGTTATTAGTAGTTGCCTTTTTGGCGACGCCTGTAGCATATCTTCCAATTCGTCTGGCATAGCTCGCACACCTTAGGAGGAACCTTCAGACGATCAAGCCCGCCAAGAAATGTGATGAACCTGGTAGCCTAAATCCCCCACCACAACCCTTTGGAGGATCAAGAATTCCACGGATCACTTTGCTACCCAATCCATGACACTGCAGTCACGTATCCCTATCGATCATCCCTATATCAATGACAGATGGAATGAGCAAATGGTCATCCATACCTCTACTTGAAACCTAAAAACAGTTTGTGACCTTGATAGGAAGCATGGGTCAACCTCAACAAGATCGGAACTGTCCGTTGGTCGTACAAAGAACTTCCTAGACTTCCTTCACAAGATCGGAGTAAACTTCATTTCAACCCAACTGCGATTGTGGAAGAGCCACAACCATTAGCCACATCATAGACGACTTGAGGTCTACAAGTCCCCCCAGAGGAATTTCCCTCACTACTATCCCAATATAACGAATTGTTTAGTTTGTAAATCTCTTCTTGGATACGTGATCATAATAATGCAACAAGGTGAAATCTTTGTATAATTAAATCTGTTTGAATCCCCTATCACTACTATGTTCATTTCTCGTGCTTGTCCAAAATTTGATACTTTTGCAAACAAAATCTTCGCTGACAAGAGTTTCTTGGCGGTCCAATTCGCAGTGGATTTATCTACAACATCATTATGTATTTATTGAGAATGTAGGAATGCAAATGATAAGAAAACGTATTTCACCTGAATTTTCTTTAATATGTTTGGGTCATAAGGTAGACGCAAGGTCATTAATCTTCGACAAATGAGTGCTCCTCATGGTCTAAATAGTTTGGCCTGCTTGGGCATCGTAATGGCAGACGTCATTCTGAAAAAAAAATCCATACGTTTGTATTTGTGTCCGTAGATGATCGTTCGTTATTGTATTAATTTATTTCTTCTCTATGTCCTTAACAAAGGATTCCTGGCAGGGAAAGTACCTTTATTATCATGCAAGAGAAAAGTGGATTCCCCCAAATGCTATATTGATAATGCATCTTTTTACTGCTTAGGGACCGTTCTAGAAAATCCTCTATACATAACGGAGGATATTCTAGGTATGGTGCAATAGATGGCGGACAATGGTAATACAACAAGTATGCCATCGGAAGAGGAAGAGACTATTGGACAGTGTTGGGCTGTGTTTATATATGATGCTGCTGTAATAGCATAATTTTTTAGATATTGGGGAAACTAGCTGTAAAATATAAATCGTACAGGGTGTCCCAAATAAATGCAATCCTCGCAGTTGTGCTCTCATTTCAAAATACTGAGAATTATTCACAGTTTTTAAATTCTGAATGACGACTTGTTTCGTACTCATCCTTCCATTTTTTTTGTCTGAACGGTTCCCTAGTTTTGAAAACAAAGGCTATCGTGTAACTCGCTGTCAATTACCTACCATTCCAATTTTTTTGCCTTAGATCGTTGAAACGGTTCACGCTTGAAGTGGAATAAAGCCTCTCCCTAGTACGAGTCCTGTCTGTTTTTTAAAAATAAATTACCTAAAATATTGTGTTATATTGTTTTATTATATCCACGGTCTTTTAATTGTCTGTCCAGTATGTTTGCTCTACTCGTATTTACAATAGTAACTTAGGACTGGCCAAAATTATCCCAGTGGGTCTGACAAATTCAGCGTGAATATGTAATTGCAGCGAAGGGATTAAATACCAAATGAATGAAATGGTATGAATGGACGTTGAATACAATTATGATATAATATTTTAAAAATGTTGCAATTGTTGCGAGATATCTGTCGGGCCTATCCTTTTCTCAACATCTTTTCATCCGATTTGCTTCAATGTTTTTTAGAAACAAAGGACGATTTACGTAAGTAAGCCACAATTTTAAAAGCGGTCCAGTTTGCTGGTGAATACACAATCAAGGCATGCTTAAGTACGCAGGTGATGGTTTTTGTTTTCCTTATGTCTCTTTCTTTATCCTGAATACTAAGTTTGGTTCATTTAACCCAGTAAACTTTGTAAACTAAATATTTTAATATTAAAGAATTTAAAGACAACATGTCGTGACAAATAAGGGAAAATGGGGTCTGTTGCAATGACAACTGACATTGTGTTTGATGGAACTCAAGTTTGATTTTCAGTGGTTTCTTCGTGTTGTTTGTTGGTCTCATCAAAATGTCCATATCAAAAGTAAGAGAACATAAGTTATGAAAAACAAGTTGACAATATGAGCTAATGTGACTGATGGAGTATTCATAAACTACGGAGATGAAGGGAACTATATACGGGAGTTTGGGGAGTTATGAGGGAAAGGAATATAATACAGAATAGGAAGCTGGCCAAGCCACGGGGGTATTATAAGAAATTGGTGGGGAAAAAAATCTAGGGGAGAGGAAAAGTGGTCAATACCACGCTTGGGTGTGGTGGTATGACGGAAGCTACGGGTTATAAACACCGGGGGTATTTTGAGAAGAAAAAATATTAAAAATCTAGGAAAATATTACAGGATGTAAATATGGACCGTTTTTATTATTTAGAAATCGGTAACTAAGCCTATATGAGTACAGGATATGGATGGGAACTACGAGAACTTGAGTTATTTAAAAGAATTACGAATACGGGATATGTTGTGACTAGGGGGGTCTAGCAAGAACGTATGCGACCAAATATGCCACAAAGATTGTCGTTCGAATCATAGCCTGGTATGGTTGTGGCGGTGTAGCCACACAATGTGTCACCTCTAATGATCGCTTCTTGGTCAGTGACAGCCTTCCTGTTCAGTGATCGCTCCGTTTACTCAGGCTAGCGGAGAGCCCGCGCTTCGCTATTCTAACATATTATATCATATGGGTCTTCAACATCCATTCATACCATTTCCATTTCATTTGGTATTTTAATCCCTCCGCTTGCAATTTGCAATATTCATACGGCTTGTCAGACACCTGAAGATAAAACATTTTAAGGTTGGCAACGTCGCTTAAGTACTATTCTCAATATGAGGTAGAGGAAAATACTGGAAAGACGATAACGACAAATATTTTAGAATTATTTTTTAAAAACAAAAGACAGGATTAGTACCAGGAGATTTGAAGTTAAAGACATTGGATTCACTTTCAAGGCTGAACCGGGTGAAAGGAGATATGGTCGGCAGGAAACCACCAGCCCGGGCTCCATTAGACGACAACGGAATAAAGCGTGAAACTTAATGTAGTGAAGAGTAAACTGAATCGATTGCCCTATTGTTCACCATTGGTCCCGGACCGTGAGGACCGGCGGACCATACTCCTGCCACACGGCTCAACGATCTAACGCAAATTGGAATGGGGGGTAATTTGACACTTGTTACATTAATAGCCGTTGTTTCAAAAGTAGTGAACGTTCTCGGACAAAAATGAAACGGATGTACGAAATAACATTAAGTTATAAAATTTGAAAACTAATCAGTTAATTTGAAATTGTAGCACAAACTGCAGGTTTTGCATTTGTTTGGGAGTTAGTTTGATCTGCAAGAGGTAGTTGATAAAGCTTCTTATTTTGCTGTCATCTTTGAAGCCAAAAGAGATTAAGAAATTTAAAAGACAAAAGATTCTAATTTACCGTCGAACAGGTGGAATCTGCGACGACGGATTGTATGGATTTTCGTCGTCCGGACACTTGTCATGGGTATTTATGATGGAAGATAATACACAGAAATTGTTTTGGCAACCGGCTTTTCAAATCTGAAAATCATAGCATGCAGTTTGCTTAATACCAGTTTTCTGTATTATGTCAGGGCGGGGGTGCCGGGGGGTAGGACACGATTGGCTCGATTTGGGCATTGAGGATTTCCATACCTAAGAAAAATGATGCTCGTGGAACGTCTGTTTTGCTAACTTATTGTTCAGTGGACCATATCGTGAAAACCACTCAACCAAAATGAACAAAGTTTTTCAGGCAAGATGCTCTATACCAGTCTTTATGAAAAATAAAATCACAGATAATCAAATTTTAAAAAGTGGAAAAATCTCACTTTCATTTTGGTTAAAGTTTTATTGGGTCACCCTGTAAATACATACATACAAACAAAACATACATATATAAGGCTATTAGTACTTTTGTTTTCAACGCTATCATTTAATCTCTACATGATTAGTGGATAAGAGATGATAGACTTGATTTCCAAACAACAACTCACCGACTTTTTAAAATAAACACCATTCTTATTTGTAATGTCTCATTAAATGAATAACATTGATAAGAATTTGGCTATTTGGGGCTACACCTTTGTTTAAAATTCCAGGATACCATTTATTATTTCTAATACTTATTCAGTTATTTGCCAATTCACTACATTACACCTATATCTTCAAATAATGAATATTGACTCGATTCAGTGTATATGCCATTTTTCAGGTCCAGAAATCTATATTGAAAAAAAAAAAATCTCAAGTAGCTTGTGTCGAATCTGACCCTTTTCACTAGGCGCCCATTGTAAGCAAAGCCGGGGTGAAAGTAATCAAATCCGGCAGTTATCATAGTCCGGGCTCCCATAGACGACAACGAATACAGCGTGGAAACTATGTTGCGTAAAGAGTCAACTGAATCGTTGCCCTATTGTTCCCCATTGTTCCGGACGGTGAGCCCGGAGGGATATATCTACTGCCCGGTCACCGGTATCAGGTACAAATTTGAAATCAGTCTTTAAATAGTTTTCCTTCAGAAGATTTAAACAAATAAGTGCAGCTGATATGAAAACAGTTCAAGGACAGTGGTTAGGCACCTTATGTAAGTTATTAACTATTAGATTTGTCTGTTAAAGACGATTTCCACAATACATTTCCTTGTAAGATGCTAAAAAGGCCAGTCCTTTTGCAACCTGTTTGGCGAATGTATCAGCGAAAATGACAGACTCGACTCCGGGCTGGCCTCGTGTGCGTTAGAATAACGTCGACTGCTCATCAGTACCTCTTTGAGATTTCCTTTGCTCATGTATTCAACGATAAGGTAGTATTGGTCTAGTAATTAATTAGTGACAGCAAAAGAAAATACGAAAGTTAACCATTAATTCAGAGTTTTATTTTCTGACAAGCTTAGTATTGTTCAAAAGGTGGGCAGTGGAAAGATACCTTAGCCACAATCAGTCATTGTTTTCCAAATTCACTGAACGCCCACTTGAAATTTGTCTCTAAATTGCTAGTGTTAGGTCGTATCAACACTTTATATAACTACCGATAGAAATGTTCAATTTTAAACAATGGGTTCCACAGGTTTAGACCCAGTTGAGGGATGTTCTCGTAAGAAAACAAAATTTCTGACCCTCTGATGCAAAAACATCAGACCAATTTAGATAATACTACGTGAATCAAAAAAAATTGTGCAAGCATTGCAGATGACCTTGACCTTGATAAAATCACTGAATCACAGATTTATTGTTGTTTTAATAAAGCAAATCTAATATACTTCCAAGTGTTGAAAAAATGAAAGAAATCGACTGGAAAATAAGCCAGATACGACAAATTTGTAAGCACACCTCTTTTTCCTCCATTCCAATGGGATTTATACAGTTAAGCAAGATATTGCAATAATGTACGATATACGGGGCATAGCATTATGAAAGTAATAACGCAATGCTATCTTGTTTAATTGATCTATGAATAGCCATAATTTCCTTTATTGATCCTCAAAAGGAATAAAATGTTGCAGATTATACAAAATCTCACCCAATTTATCCTGATGTGTAAATGAAAAGGTTTTTTAACACGACCACTGTAATCCAGGATAGATACAAGCTATGCTAATAAGGGACTAAACTCTTAGCAACATCCTAACAATTAGTGTAGTAGATAACCATAAAAATCGTGCACTTCTGGACAAAAGCATGAAACTTGGCACAGACATTCCTTGAGGTGTACAAAGCAAACTTAGAAGGGGTGCCCAAAAATCGGACCCCATTAATGACGTCATATGCCCCGCCCCCGTTTTTGCATATTGCTTAATTATGTCAAAATGGAACTTCCTCAGAAACCCATCAT
>JAMKCH010060929.1:0-18845 GCA_023653785.1 Ophioderma brevispina
GTTCTGGAGGTGGTTGTGTTAGTGCGGATGGCCCATTTCTGTGTAATGTTGAGTTTGACGGAGTCGTGAATGAAAGTTGGAGGCCCAGCTAATGTTGCAGTAGCTAAGGGACGGGAGAAACTAAATGTGTTAATGTGATTTTAAAGTGTAGTCTGGGAGGTGATGTTAACTCTGTAGATTGTATCTATTGCGTGAGAGGCTTGGTAGTGAGGGAGATTAATGTGTCATTCCATGTTAGTTTGTGATGCCAAGGAATTTAGTTTGAATGTACCGGGGAGTTGTTATCTGGTTATTCAAGGGTTAGTGTTTAATTGTGATTTGTGTTATGCGTAGAGAAAAGCTGTAGTTAGTTTTGGACACATTAAGAGAAAGTTTTAGCCCGAAACCAGTCGTGATTTTTGGAGTTCTGATTCATGGTTATTAAAAAGTGCACTAATAGATTAGGGGTTCTGAGAGAAAAGTTGCGTGTAATCGCAAATAAAATTAGTTGTAGTGTAATGGAAAGTGTTGAAGACTGTTCGTTAAGGTAAATGATGCAAAGTAAGGGCCAAGGATTGAGCCCTTGAGGGACGCCAACTGTGATAGGTTTAATTAGATGATGCGGTGATGGAATGTACATAGACTGATTGTGAGCTGTGTTAGGTAACTCCTGAACCTCTCAAAGGCTACACACGGGACAACGTAATGAATTTGAAATAGATTTGAAACTATTATATAGGTATAATTTGAAAAAAATGAAGAAAGTGGTTTTTTTCATGCAAATTTACGAGAAACAATTTAAAGTAGCACCGTTGTCACCAAGTTTAACTTCCTGGCCACAATACAATAGTACTAACTAGGTTCAATGGTTGCTCTAACCGAAACCTATCCTAAAACACTTTTTATACAATTGCACCCCTTTTCTGAATTGTCTAATTCGCAAGTGCCCTTATATCAGTAATCTGCAAGTCTTTTCCCGTTCAATTAACACAGGCTGGAGCTAGGATGGGCGGAGTCACGATCCTCACCATCATCGTAAACTTTGCCTGTTGGCGTTCGTTTTCATCCGTGGTGATTGCGTATGCATAATGAAGCCTATTGAAGGGCGCGACGGTAATAATGTTCAATAGACGCGCATTGTTAAACCCGGTGAATGAGGTGTTATCATTAAAAGTCTGACTCAGGCGATTTCGAAATATTATTGTGTTGTGTAAAATGAAAAATAGTCAACTAGAACTAAAGATAGTAACCTAACATGCACCACTCCGAATTAAGATGAATCGGGATTTTTGTTTTGATGCAGTAAACATTTATTGTGTAGTATTAGTCTATTGGATAAATGTGATAACAAAAATTTCCGGATCCGGAATTTTATAACAAAGTTGTGATTTTCATATGAAGGAATTCGAGTTAAGTTAGCAATCACACAGTGATTAGTATATGGACAAGCATTATGTACATGCAAAAAACGCGATTTTTTTTGTGGAAATGAGGGCGCCCTCCTCAGGAAATCTCTGAGTCGGCCTTTAAATGTAGAATAAAGTCTTCACTTTTAGATTTTGTCATTATAGGCATGAAAATTGGACATAAAATTTACAGATATTTTCCTGTATTTCCAAATTACAGCCAAATACTCTAAGTTTGGGAAGTTTTTACAGTTTTTCCTGTAAATTGCACTGTAATTTTGTACAGGGACCCTTTTCCATTGAGGTACCCCCCCCCCCCCCGGTACAGGACTGATATCCACCAATGGAAGCAGGTAAGGTGGCTCCCGGAATTACAACGGAATACGGATTTGACGAATGGTTGTATATGTAAATTCCTCTTAACGTCAATGTAAATGACGAGCCAATGTTAGTTCATGTTATTATCAAAACATGAACCAATGAAATATAGCCTTGACGTTACAGTTCGTAACCATTACACAACGTTTAACATGTTTTTTTTCTGATGTGCACACTGGGAAAATCAACAATAAAACAAATCTGACAATTTTGCTATGGCTTGTTCTCATAGGAAGATTTCATTTCGTATGTACACGTATTTATAGGATACAACCCAGACTTCAGCACTGTAAACAAAGATAAGATCATAAATCATTCCATGTTGGCGTATGTAAAACTCGACATATATTTTACTCTGACACTTTATATTGGGGGCACACGGGGGGGGGGGGCCACTCGAATATGATACACCATATCATTTCATCTGATATGAAATGGATATGGTGTTATAGGCTCCCTCTTCCAAAACCAGGGCTTCAGTGACAGAGGACTGAAAAAACAGGGGTCTTTGGGGCATGAGAGGACCAGCCAAATTGCCCCAAAATAGGGGTTTTACAAGTGACACAATTGCAAAAATTTTTTCCCCAAAAATGGGTTCTGTGGGTGAGATTTTTGCAAAAAGTGGAAATTTCAAAATTTACCCAAAGAGGGGTATTTGGGTAACAGGGGTACAACTTTACACATTATGGGGTCTTTTGGTAAAATTAAAAAATATGGGGTTTCTTGGGGGTGAAACGATGCTGAAAAAGGGGGTCTTAACAGCCTTTACATTAGGTTACGCGTAGCTTCCAAGATGGGAGTGGCCCCCCCCCCCCCACAGGCCACAATAAGGTATTTGGTGGTTAGGCGTTTCATTATAGAAAGTCCCATGGATGAAAACTTTTGTATTCAAAATTCCGTCAAGCGCTAATGTTACAACGCCATACAGCGAATGACGGAATCAATGTAATAGGCCTATAACCTCATTTGCATCCATGGGACTGCTACAGTCTGTAGTGGAGCGGTTTGGACTGAAAAATTGTCGACAAACCCCTCCCCTAGGTTTAGCAACAAAAACGCAACCAACTTCTATTCGAAAGAGAGTAAAGATAGTAATAAAAATTTAAAAAATGATGGTATGTGGTCAAAAACTTTGGGTGGCAGGGGTGGTTTTAGCTCAAAAAATCACGTTTGAGCTAAAAAACTGGAAGATATCAAGAGTTATTAATTTCTTAGCAAAACAAATTTTAATGAATCCATGCATACTGTCAATCGCTGACATTTATATTCATAGATTTCTGTTTTATACAATATGTAAAGGGTTAGAATTTTAGCCCCAAAATCACCTTTGTTCCTAAAAAAAGCATCCTTTTTATAAATTGTCACCACAACGAGTTAGTATTACCTGAAACCCTTTATGCAAGTATAAAACCTATATCAATAAACAAAAAAGGCTACGCATAAAAATAAGTTGTAATATTTTTACCTTAAAAAAATCAAAAAAATAATAATTTCGCTTAACTTGCAGCCCAAATTAATATTTTCTGCATAGAATCATCCCTGCCACAAATATTTCAACCACAACCATCGTTTTATTAAATATTATGATTATCCTTCAAATAAAGGTGGTTGTGTTTTGTTGTACGGTGGGAGGGGTAACTCGAAAACTAGAGCACTTTTCAAGGATCGGCCTCTCAGCTAGTCTATATGAAACGTCTCAAACCGTATTTTTGCGCTTGATACACGAATACGCATATCCCCATATAACACCGCTAATATGAGATGTTGGCCCGAAATGATGCTCCAGGAGCATCTGGTACAGGAACCTTAATAATCTGGAAACATATTCGAAGTAATGGACTTTTTCGTTGGAGCTGAAGGAGGACAGACGTGATTTCAGCCGGGCGCTGCATTGCCGTTTGCTCACTATCCTTTGTGTAGAAAGTGGACGCCCAGTTGAGGCCCAGATAATGTGCAGTAGCTAAGGTTACGGGAGAACTAATGTGTTAGTAGTGATTTAAAAGGGTAGTCTAGAAGGTGATGTTTAACTCTGAAGATTGTACCTATTGCGTGAGCGGCTTTGGTAGTGATGGAGTTAGTGGCTCATTCATGTTAGTGGGTCGCGATGGTGTGCCAAGGAATTAGTTGAATGTACCGGGGAGATTGTATGGTTACAATGGTAGTGTTTCATTGTGATTTGTGCTGTGCGTAGATAAAAGCATGTAGTTAGTTTGGAAACATTAAGAGAAAGTATGTTAGCCCGAAACCAGTCTGTGATTTTTGTGAGTTCGTGATTCATGGTTTTTTTGTAAAAAGTGCACTAAGCTTGGGTTGAGAGAAAAATTGGTGTCATAGCAAAATAAAATTAGTTTTAGTGTAATGGAAGTGTTTGAGATGTCGTTCATGTAAATGATGAAAAGTAAGGGTCAAGGAGTGAGCATTTGCGGGACGCCACGTGATAGGTTTAATGATGATGCGGTGGAATGTACACATAGGATGATTGTGAGCTGTTAGTAGGTAACTTCCTGAACCATCAACGGCTACACCACGGAACCGTAATGAATTTGAAATATGACATTTGGAAAATATATATAGGTATAATTTGAAAAAAAATGAAGAAAAAGTGGGTTTTTTCAGTGCAAATTTACGACGAACATTTACAGTAGCAACCGTGTCACCAATTTTAACTTCTGGCCACAATACAATATTTAATAACTCTTTTTTTAATGATAAGATTTAATCAAAATTAAAAAACCAAAACAATTTTTACAATTGACCAATTTCTGCATTTGTCTAATTCGCAAGTTGCCCTTATATAAGTAATCGGCAAGTCTTTTCCGTTCATTTACACAGGCTGGAGCTAGGCTGGGCTGGGCGGAGTCAAAGATCCTAACATCATCGTAAATTTTGCCTCTTGGCGTTCGCTTTTCATACGGGGTTGATTGCGTACTGCATAATTAAGCCTATTGTACGGTGCGCGCGGTACGAATGTTCAAATAGACGCGATTGTGAAAACCTGTGAATTGATGTTGTTACGCATAAAGTCTGGACTCAGAGATTTCGAAAGATTATTTTTTTGTGTAATAATGAAAAATAGTCACCTAGAACTAAAGATAGGAACCTAAAATGCACAATTCGAAATTAAGATGAATCGATTTTTCGTTTTTGATGCAGTAAGCATATGGTAGTCTTACGTCTCATAGGATACTGTGTATAACCAAAATTCGGATCCGGAATTTATAACAAAGTTGTGATTGTCTATTATGAAGGAATTCGATTTAGCTTAGCAATTTCACACAGTGATAGTATATGGACAGCCATTATGTACATGCAAAAAACGCGAATTTTTTTGGAAATTGAGGCGCCCTCCTGGAAATCTCTGAGTCAGGCCTTTAAATTTCGAATAAAGTCTTCACTGTTAGATTGTGTCATTATAGGCCTGGAAAATTGGACATCTAAATTTACAGTATTTTCTGTATTTCCAAATTCAGCAAATACTCTAAGTTTTGGGAAGTTTTACAGTATTTTCTGTAAATTGCACTGTAATTTTTTACAGTGTACCCTTTTCCATTGGTACCCCCCCCCGGTACAGGAGCATAGAATATCAACCAATGAATGCAGGTGAGGTGGCTCCCCGGAATACAACGGAATTACGTGTATTTGAAGAATTGGTTGTATATGTAAATCATATTAACGTCAATGGTCAAATGACCGAGCCAATGTTAGTCTCATGTTATTATCCAAAACATGAAACCAATGGAAAATATCGCCATTGGACGGTCAGTTAGTAACCATTACACAACGTTTAACATGTTTTTTTCATGATGTGCCCACTGGGAAAATCACCAATAACAAATCTGAACAATTTTGCTATGGCTTGTTATATAGGAAGATTCCCAAATTGTTTTTCGTAGGTACACGATTTATAGGATAAACAGACTTCAGCACTGTAAACAAGATAAGATCATAAATCATTCCATAGTGCGTATAAAAAAACTCGACTATATATTACTCTGAACTTTATATTGGGAGGCACACGGGGGGGGGGGGCACTCGCATATGATTACAACATATCCATTCATAATGATATGACGGATATGGTGTAAGGCTCCCTATTCAAAAACAGGGCATAGGTGACAGAGGACTGAAAAAAACCGGGGTCTTGGGGTGAATGAGAGACAAGCCAAATTGCCCCAAAATAGGGTTTTCCAAGTGACAAATTTGCAAAAATTTTCCCAAAAATGGGGCTTTGGGTGAGATTTTGCAAACGTGGAAAATTGTTTCAAAATTTTACCCCAAAAGAGGGGTTCTTGGTAACAGTGGTAAAACTTTACAAAATATGGGGGTTTCTTTTGGTAAAATTAAAAAAATATGGGGTATTTGGGTGATAACGATGCTGAAAAAGGGGGGTCTTAAACAGCCTAATAGGTTACCGCGTAGCTTCCAAGATGGAGTGCCCCCCCCAGGCACAATAAGTAGTTTTGGTAGGCGCTTTCATATAGAAGCCCATGGAGATGAAAACTTTTCATTCATTCGTCAAGCGCTACGTGTACAAACGCCATACACGACATGACGGAATCATGTAATGGCTATAACCCTCAGTTGCATACATGGGACCTTTCGTCAGTCTAGTGAGCGGTTTTGGACTGCAAAATTGTCGACAACCCCTCCCCTCGGTTACAACAAAACGCAACCACTTCTATTCGAAAGATAGTAATAAAAAATTAAAAAAAAAATGATGGTGTGGTCAGAAAACTTGGTGGCAGGGGTGTGTTTTGGGTCAACAAATCCGTTTTTGAGCTAAAAACTTAAGAATCATCAAGATTATTAATTTCTTAGCAAACAAATTTTAATTCATCATGCAATACTGTCAATCTCTGACATTTATATTATAGATTTCTGTTTTATACAATATGGAAAGGGTCTAGAATTTTAGCACAAAAACACCTTTTGTCCTAAAAAAGCCCTCTTTATACATGTCACCAAACGCGATTTACCTGAACCCTTTATGCAATGAAAAACCTATATCAATAACAAAAAGCTACCATAAAAAATAGATTGTAATATTTTTACCTTAAAAAAATAAAAAAAATAATAATTTCGCGTAAACTTTGCAGCCCAAATTTCATTTTCGGAATAGAAATCATCCCTGCCACCAACTATTCAACCACAACAATAGTTTATTAAATCTTATATATTTAATGGGTGTCCCCACACATACAAGTGGTTGTGTTGTGTTGTACGGTGGGGAGGGGTGGTTAACTCGAAAACATAGAGCACTTTTCAAGGATCGGCCGCTCCGCTAGTCTATATGAAACGTCTCAAACCGTATTTTTGCGCTCTGCATACACGATACGCATATCCCTCACAACCGCTTCTATGAGATTTCGGCCCGACATTATGCTCCAGGGCATATGTCCAGGAACATAATATTAATCTGCGAAAAATATCGAAGTAATAGGACTTTTTCGTTGGAGCTGAGGAGCGCAGACGTGATTGCCGCCCGTGCTTGCAATTTCTTTCTCCAATACCTTTTGTTTTAGCACGTGGACCGTGCTCAGGGTCGCAAGCACGTTTAGCTTGTTATTTTTGTAGTTTTCTTTTTATAATTATTGGGAATTGTGGTGGGTTTAATCTTTTTCGAGTGTTTTGTAGGCAGGCCTCGACGGCCATGCCGTCATACATTTTTGTGTAGTCCGTGCTCTATGATGCCAAATGGCAGCGGTAGAGAACAGATAAAAGAAAAAGTCGTGGACGGGGTGGGATGACAGACCTGGCCTGGTCCTGGTTGTACATGTTGTAAGGCATGGTTAAATCTGAACACACGTAGTGATTTGTGTTTAGCATGATAATAATGTTTTGTTTTTGACCGATGTTGAGGGTGAAGTTGAACCTATGGAGTCCTGTACATACCGGTAGTGCTGCTGTGAGGAAAATACCCCTTTCTTTTTTCTATAGCGTTGCTGAGCCTGAGAGTTCTGAACAACAGGATATTAGTCAGGGTACAAGTACCTAGTACATTGGATAATTGTAATGAGAATTAGTCGTTATGATAAGCTTTCAGATGGAAGATGGTCCAACATCAAAATGTTGGGAGTGAACTCTTGGCAAACGTGGGGGGGGGGGGGGGGGGGGGGGGGGGGGGGGGGGGGGGGGGGGGGGGGGGGGGTGTTTCAGAAAAAGACTAAGAAACTAGGGGTTCCTGAAGTTTTTCCAATAATGGGTTCAGTAAGTGGTGATAAGCGATTCTGATGAAGTCCTGATTGATGAGCATTCAAGGGGGTTTCTTATAGATTATCGACTGAGTCACCGAATCTCAACCTCAGAAAGATGTGATAATTTCTTCTGCTGATGTGTCATTGGCTAAAGTTAATCCCTTAGTCGTGGCTAGAGAGTTCCAAATTGCAGGTGGGCAGGTTAAATCTATTCGCAAGGTTCGAGAGGGAAACTGTATGTCGAATGTTTTTCTCCAGCCCAAGCTTGTTAAATTGAAAGCTGCCTCCACGCTTGGAAGATGGCCTAGTGCTTACTGATTTTCCTAATCATGAAACACGTGTTAAAGGGGTTATATCTGGTGTGCCTTTAGAGTGTTTCTTCCATGATGATATTCGGAGGCTTTGACCAGTATAAATGTCTCTAATGTTCATCGTTTGAAGCGTCGGGTATATTGCAGTGGAAGAATTCCTCGCTGTTTTTATTACCTTTCGTTTTGAAAGAATTCCATATGAGAATTTCTCTTGGTTATCAATTGTTTCAAGTTCAACGCTGCTTTCAATGTCGAGAACTGGGTCATGTGGCTAGAAACTGTAAAGGGGTCCTAGATGTGTAAGATTTGGAGTCTGTCTCATATTTGATGATTGTGATAAAAAAGAAAGTCCTTGTTGTTGTCGTTGTGGTGGCAGAACCTTCAGCTGCCTACAGTGTGAGTCAAAAGAAATAACCCTGATTGATTATTTTTTATCAAAAAAATTAATTGAAGCTTTGATAAAAATAGTTTTACATTCGAAAACAAGCATGTTCTTCCGCTCATTAGAAAAAAGAATCACCGAAATTTTCTCATTCCCTAACCATTGTTATGCCCCGTTTTGCCGAAAGAACCCATTATTGTCCACGGAATGCTGAATGTGTTGAATATGAATATTTGAGTACCTGGGAAATTATTAGGTCATTGAAATGTACACTCTAATGTACCTGGCGTCCTTCGTCTTCCTGATGCTTCATGTTGCCGTTTCCTGTGGTTCCATAGTCATGGAATTCCTTCATTGCTATAATAACCTGTTTGCAAAGGTGTACGGTTTGCTTGAGGGAACTGCAAGGCAAACTGGGAGAATGGGTCTGCAATAAGTTTTAACATAAAAGTTTGGTTATAATCTGGATATGGAGGGCCATGATCCTAGCAAATTTCCACCAATTATGCCATGTTTGTTTTTGAAAATATCCTCCAGATTTTGTTTTTTTTTTTCATTTACTGATTTTTTATGGCAAGACCATGCTAATCTATTTTTGAAACTCGCGGTTTTAAATCTCATTTACCTTTCAATGACCCAGTCATTTCCCGATCCTCACACATATTTTCCCCAAAGGCATTCGTCATTCCGTGGACAGCTGGATCAATGGATCTTTCGGCAAAACAGGCATAACATTGGTTAGGAATGATGCATTTTGGTGGTTCTTTTTTCTAATGAGCGAAGAACATGCTTGTTTCGAATAGGTAAAACTCTTTTTATCAAGCTCAATTAGTTTTTTTGATCAAAAATCATCATCACGGTCCTATTCTTTTGACTCACACTGTATGCTGGCTGTCAACTATCAGAGATGAGAAGAAGATTCAAAATATTAGATCAGAACACATATTTCATATTCGGACGCTGTTTAAATTGTTTCAAAGAGATCGTGAGCTCAAGAGTCAGAAATTGGGGTATCGTATAGCAGTCTGTTTCATCTGTTTCGTGCACATAGTGGAGAATTATAGTTGGTGGGTGTGCTGTTACCCAACTGTTAGGGTTCGCCAAAGAGAGGACTCTGTTACTCAGCTTTTGTCTCAGAAGGATAAAGTTACCTGTGAGTTGGAACAATACTGAGAAGGATGATGGTTCACAAACTGATAATCCCATTTTCTTTTCATCAGTCCACTGTGTGCCTTTTTGGTGCATATATCCATGAATATTTTGTCGACGAAGACTAGAAAGAGTGATGATATTGTAAACTTTATTGCCCATGGTATGATAAATTTTGTGATGAGAATGTTTTTCGCTGGAGAAATTATTGGCAATTTATCAAAAATCCTCTCAATTCTGTGAACGTTATTTTTTTTGTTCTTTTTATGACTTTCTCCATTCTTCAGTGGAATGCTCAAGTTTGAGTGCTCCTGGCCAGGAAATGAAAAGTATGTATATGTTATGGGCGATTCTGGCCCCGATTAATTTGTGTCCAGAAACATGTTAAGTCTCATTTGAAATTTTAATATGAGTGGGTATGTTTGTATTAGGGAGGATAGGCTGATGATGATGTGTTCATGGTGGTCTGGCTTTTTTTTTTATTAAGACGGTAGTGTCCTATATGTTATTAATATTCCAGCCAAACAAGATTGGAATGGAGTTCAGGCTGTTAAAAATCTGTGTTAAGAATAGATTTTTTTGAATATGTTTAATTTTTATAATCCTTGTTGTTACTTTGCAAAGTAATTTTTTGGATGGATTGGTTAATTTAGATGGTAAGATTGTCGTTTGTGGGGAGTTTTCATGCTTATAATCAATTATGGGCAGTTATAAAAGTGGGGGGGGGGGGGATAATGGTAAGATTGTGGAGGATGTTCTTGAGAGTTTTACTTGTAGTTCTATGAGGTCGGTGTACTCGACTGGATCCTCCTCTGGCAAGTTTTTTCGCATTTTGGATCTACCTTGGTCCTCTATAAATTGAGTAAAATTTAGCTGCTTGTTAGTTCTTGGGAATGTTTTTCAAGTAATCCTGGGGTAGTGATCATTTCATTTTTGGTCCAACATTTTATTCGTGTCTGGTATCCTAATTGTATAGACCTTACCAGAGATGGTCATTTAAAGATGCTGATTGGGTTAAGTTTCAGGATAACTGTACTAGTCTTTTTTCAGATGCCGAAGGCCTTTATCCTATTCGGTTGATGCATTGGAATGCATTGCAGTTTTCGCCGTATATTTCCTTGGCGGCTGAGATGCCTTTCGTTCTCCCCCGCATAATTGCCTAAAAAAAGCCTGTTCCTTTGTGGAATGATAGCTGTAGGGTGCTCGCCCAAATACCCTAAGATCGACGGCACTTGCCCTGTGCCACTCCTGTGCAGAGTAATGCCTGCCTGTATGGGAAAGATCACCCTTCCAAAGCTGATTCAGCGTTTAAATGCCTCCTGCCGGCTATCACAGAATGCCTCCGTCCACCACCAATGGAAAAACTTTGTACATCCTAATAGCAGGAATTGCTCCACCAGACATCGTCGTAGCGAGCATGCAAGAGCGTTCTGCCAAGTATCTAATGTTGAAGCACCCTATGTCTGGACAGATACCTTGCTGCCAACCGCTTACATCCAGGAGAAGTTTTTAATCAAAGTCCAACCTCTTGAAACATCTCTAAGGAGGTTAAGAGATCGCCCTTGTGGAAAGAAGACTTGCCATCCAACCAAGTAACATCTATCGTATTGACCTGTGAGCATCTCCCACCTGGAGCGAACTCCTCTTGGGCTGAATGGCGTGCTCCAATAGAATTGATAACCAGAACTGGCCGATCTAAGGTTTTCCCTTGCAGAAGTGGGGCAATCTGGAAAACAGATCAGGATACTACCTTTGGTTGTTGAACAGCACCACAGACAATGGACACCTCTTGGTCTGCACCACTGCTGGAGCAACAATGCACAAACAGGACATTGCGGAATCAGTGTGAAGCAGTCCAGACGTTGTATATACCCATCTCTGGCTGGATCTATTTGAGAGACACAGTGTTTGGACACGATAAAAAAGAAGCTGTAGGGCTGCTGTTTTGAAACGTAAGCCAGGCTCAAAACGTGTATTAAATCCGAATTTGAAGATGTTCTGGCATACAGAAAGCAAAGAGCTTGTACTCAGCGTGTAATTAGACAAGCAAAAAAGGACCATTGGCAGAAGTTTTTGTGGGTTCAATTAATAGAATACCCCTAGTAAAGTGTAATTGGAGGAAGTAAGAAATATTTTCAGGTAAAAAACATTCAGAGTATTCCAACTCTTATCTCTTATAAAGCTGTGTTATTTTAGATAAGGATAAGGCAGATCTTTTGTGGAGACATTTGCTGCGGTTTCTAGTAATGAAAATCGTTCGCCTGAGTTCTCTCGTAATGTTTGGCAATCATAAAAATCAAGTGTAATAAAAATAATCTGTTAATACTAAGAAGCCTAACTGATGATGATTTCCTCAATGTCTGAACTTAAAATAAAAATGCCATTTATTCTGTGAAAGAGTCGACTCCTGTTAAAGAGGTACTTATGGTATGTTGAAACATCTTGATGCTGTTGGAGATCTGCTTGCTTGATCTTATTAATAAGAGCTGGTCTGAGGGTATTTGTCCATCTTCTTGTAAGGAGGCGGTTCTTTGTCCTATTTTAAAGCCTTGGAACTATCCTTCCGGACCCTTCTTCTTATCTTCCAATCGCCCTTACTTCTGTTGGTTGTGCAAGATTATGGAAAAGGTTGCTAATAGTAGGCTTTTTGGTTTTTCCTGAAAAATCATCTTTTTCACCCCATCAAAGTGGTTTCCGTAGAGGTCACCGGACTACTGACCATCTTGTGAGGCTTGAGTCTGATATTAACAAAGGCTCGTAATAAAAAAAGACCCTTGGTGGGTCTTTTTAGATATAGAGAAAGCTTTATGATATGGTGTGGAGATGGTGGTGATTTTGAAATGTCTCATCTTGGTATTAGTAAAAAGTATAAATTTGGTTTTGTAGTTGGCTTAAAAGAGAGAGAATTCAGGTCAAGGTTAATGCTATTTTTCCAAATCTGTTACAACTATAATGGGGGTTCCCCAAGGGAGTGTTTTGAGCCCGACACACTTTTTTTAATAATGGTGAATGATATGGGTAGGAAAATCTTACCTCACGGGTATCTTTTTCACAATATACAGATGATTGTTGCTTTGTGGAAGACTCATCGTATGTTTTTCCTTTTTGACTCGAAGCTTCAAAAGGCTCTGTCCTCTGTCAGCGATTGGTGTAATGATTGGTGTTTTTAAAATTTCTTCACAGAAGTCTGTTTGTATTTTGTTTAGTAATGCCAAGCAGACTGAGATAAAAAAATTAAAGCGTAGTGGGTAAATCAATTAAAACAGCAAGGTTGATTGTAAGTTTTTAGGTTTGATCTTTGATAGGCAAGTTGACTTGCAATAAGCATATTTGGTCTCCTGTTATAGAGGTAAATTTAAAACTTAATTTGCGCGGTGTTTATTTCTGGGTGTGATTGGGGTTCGGATAGTAAACTTTTTGTTTCGTTTTAATACAAACCCTTATTCCCCTGTGATGGTTAATGGTGGCGAGTCTTATTATTCTGCGGCGGAAGTTTGAAGAAAAGGTTTGGGATTCGAGCCAATATCAGGCCCTTAAAATTGCAACAGGTTCTATTAGGGGCACATCTCTTGCTTCCTTCAGGTGGAATGTGGCGAGCCTTCACTCAACATAGAAGAAATTTTCTTGGGAAAAGTTTCAAAGCTAATCTTGATTCACATAAATTTCTCCTGTTAAACTATTTTTTGCTGATTGTTGACCGTATCATTATGCAGAGGATAAAAAAAATCTTAAACTACCATTCACCTTTTGAGATGAATTCACAATAGTAATTTCTGTTTTTCCTACTGTGCCCAGTTGTTTTCCTTTTTTAGCAATCTTGAGGAAATTCCCATATCTTTGGAGATTTTTTTGAGTTGTGAGTAATTGGGATTTGGACTGTGATAAGAAATCAAGGCGGATGAGATAATTGGTTAATTGGTTACTTAACCTCCATATTTTTCTGATGGTAGTAAATATGGTGATGGTCTTGCTAGTTAGGTTGGCTGTGGTTTGTATATTCCTCATTGTTCCTATTAGCAAACGTTAGGCTAACTGACGAGTTACGGTATATACTGCTGAGCTGGATGGTATTCTTAAGGCTCCCAGTGGATTGAGGAGGTTTCGTCCATTACAAGTTTTGTATTTTTTCTGACGTCTCATGCTCTTCAAGCTTTGTCTCAATTTAATGCAGATAATCGGATTGTCCATTGAAATTCCAACATCTGTTTTTCATCTTTAAAAGTGGTGTGGGGTGTCGGTTTTCCTTGCTTGGGGTCCCAATCACTGTGGGTTCGTGGCAATGAGGGGCAGATATAATTGCTAAAGATGCATCTAGGAAAGTGAGATTGATAATTCCTGTTAAATTAGGCCTCTCAGAGATTAAATCTTTATTAGGCGGAAAATCACCTCCACTGAGGCTGTTTTTGTCAATTTTATTAGAGCCTGTGAGATTAAAATTTAATTACGTGCTTGACAGTCCTGGGCCTTAATTCAGGGTTTTCTGTTTTTAGCTGTTCCTCCAGTTTTGTTCTGTTTTTTGCTCCATTTTAAGTTGTCCTTTTTATTTGTTTTGATTTGTTTTCTTTTTTTCCTTTACTGTTGTGCAACAAAAACTCAGTTTGAGTATAGGTGCCACGTCAAAACCATTCAACCAACCAACCAACCTTCGAAGTCAAATATGCTCCACGAGCACATTTGACTCTAAGGCTCCTGGAGCATATGGTCCAATTCAATTTAATTTGATCAGTGACCTCTGACTGTGACAGTATCCCTCAAGTTCCGTATCAAGTCCATTGTACATTCATCACACTCCGTTGGAGCTTCCACGGTTGGTAATATTGCCAGTGGGCCACACTCAACCCTCTGCTGCTAAGTCCGATGACGTATGGACATGCCCGTAACCAGATTTTTTTTAGTGGAGGGGGCGACAGTGTTTCAAAAGTGACCTTCTCACAAAAATTCGTCCCTCCAAGGGGGGGGTGGGGGGCAAAATTGGAAAGTGGAAAGTGGACCTTTTTACCGAAATTTTACCTTTTATCGACAAAATACTTAAACCCCACTTGATTTTGGCTGCTCCACTCACAAAATCGATTTTTGGGCGTTTTGTAGTCCATTTTAAAGAGGTTTTTAGGGTTTTTGGAATTGGGAGCGTCCGCCCCCTCCGCCCCCTCCCTAGTTTACGGGCCTGTTTATGGAGATAGTAGAAAACATAATATAATACTAACAAGTCAGCTAGAGTCTCGAGCTTACAAGTACCTTTCAATCTTGGCCACGAGCGAAACAGTGAACTGAAAGTCAGAGTGACTTTCAGTCACGGTTACAATCAAGACCTCAAATAAGCCAAAGTGTATACTCTAACTGTTCAAATTGTTTTGTTTTTGAAAAATAAGATGCCATTCCAATGTATGGCGGCGCCAAGGGTGGCCCATCAATTTGCTCAGAACTCAACTGTCACTATTTCTCCAATTATGCTCCGGACATTTCTAAGTCCTTGACCTAATCCTGGAGCATAATTTCTGCCCAAAATCTCAAGGAAGCAAAAAAGAAAGGTTTTATTGAGATTTTTTAGCCCGAAATTATGCACCAGGAGCACATGCTCCAGGACCATCTGCATGTTTATAAGCTTAATTTCGGGGGGCATAAACTGGCCCGTAACCAGGAGTTTTTTAGGGACGATTTTTTTTAAAGGGGACTGTTTCTCCAAATTCGCCCTTTTTTTGGGGGGGCGAATTTGGCAAAGTGGCCCCTTTTTGACCCATTTTTGAGCAAAAAACCTAATTATTTGCCCGCTCCTCTCGCAAAATCTATTTTTGTTGCCCTTTTTAGCTCTTTGGAGGTTTTTTAGGGGCTTTTTGGAAATTGGGGTGGGGGGGGGGGTGGGGGGGGCCGATTACGAAAATTTGTGGAAATATTATAAATGCTTCCAGACTTATGCTCCTTGAGCAAATTAATATGCAGAAATATTTAAATCAAATATCTCAGTTATTTGTCCCAACTGAGAAATTTGACTAGCCTAAAGAACATGAACACAGCCGTTTTCAAAGATATGGATCCCCATACAATTAAGTGTTGTAGTAATAAGTTCCGTCGGACTTAAATGACTAAAATGTCGGTTTTGTCGTTATTAGTTCGCTTTTGGTCTTACCACTTTAAAGTAGGTTAGGTACCTATACTTGTTACAAACGTGCCAAAAATCTGAATGATGATTTTTTTTCGATAGCAAATCACTGAATATTGCCTTTAAGGTGCATTTCGTGATCCAGCACCCTCTGTTGTATTCATGTTTCACTAGAATCCTTGGAAAAACTGTATTACGAATTGAGTTGACCCCGAGCTTGCGGTTTTGTGGGTTATGAGGCAACTGCCTTGTTTCCCACGGCCCAGTATCCTAGCCACTGGTGCTGTAATTTTCTGTCCGTTTAGGACAGAAAATACAAAATTTCAATTTCTTACAGATACGACTGAATTTGCCGGGAGTGATAGGTGGGAGTATAGACATCGAAGATTTTGGGGTAACACGTGGATTACTAAGGCTAACTGTTCGATGATATAAAAATCTCAACTTTTTCGAGGTAGGTCGGGGGGGACTAGGTGTGGATCAAGAAATGTAATTTGAATAGTGCTTCTGGAGCATATTGATGCACTTGCTCCAGGAGCCATATGGCAAATATACTCCCGGAGCAGTGGAGAAATATTCTAATCAAATCCTGCTCCATGACCCATGTGTTGCCATATGCTCCTGGAGCAGTTGTAATTTAAATTGACTTAGAATAGTTCTCTGGAAATAGTTCTCCTGAAATATTTAGCCTCCAGGACCTTGACCAGATGGTCGAGGACATAATTTCCGGGCAAAATCTCATATATCCAGAATAAACAGCATCAAATTGCCGCCACCATACGCAGCTCGTCTCATTCAAGGTCAACACAAAGTTAACCCAAAAAAGGCCTGCGAAAACGGTAAGACTTGATAAAACCAACGAAACGAATGTCTGAAAGCCACGCACGAAGCATTTGCAGTGATTGTAATTTCTATGCGACCCCTATGGCGTTACCTAGTAACTTTGTGCTTTCGTGTTGTGGTCAAATATCGTGACTTGTATTGTAATTAGCGCTTTGTAAAGTGAGCGGATTGTGTCAACTGGATTTGGAGGTCGGTTCAACATGTAATGTTTGGTATTTGGCAAACGCATAGCATTTTGCATACGACATTATTTTCCGGGGATTCCTCACTCATGGAAGTTCATTCATTTGGCCAAGGCTGGATGCGCGGTGCATGCATGTTTGCATTGCATTGGTTAATTCCTCATCAGGCAGAGCTCAGAGACGGAAGTTTTGGGAGTTTTTTTGGTATCATCTTAGTACAACGGAGCATACTGAAATTTTCGGGCATGTCAGAACGAGTCCATTTCAGTCTTTGCATTTCACATTTACGAATCACTCTCATTTCTAGTATAACTACATTACATAATTCAATCATGTCGCACACGAATCACGACAAGAATAGCTCCAAATACAGACTTAATAATTTATTTCATCGAAGAAACCGAATGCAGGAGATAAACTAACCAGTAACAAGTAGTGCATAATAAATACTGTTGCCATTAGGTGTTATTTTCTTAGTGTAATTGACCTTTCCGAACGCAGCACTGCGTCGAAAAGTCCTACTTACTACAGTGCTTGATTGCTACGCTTTCAATCATTATTGTCCTTTACGTTGTGACGACGACCAATGTCAAAAACGACGGTAAAGGTTCCCTGTACTAGTTCATCTGTAGTATAACACTCCACACTCGCACTGCCAGTTCCACAGAGTCCAAGGTCAGTGTTTGTGTATACACACATGACACATACAACTTTTCAAACTGGAATTGTGCACATATCTTTATTGCTATTATTAATTGTTTTTTAAATGCACTTTTCTGTGGAAAAACTATAATAATTATTTTAGTTTTAAAGGGCATTCTGATCCACATGTGCCTCGTCCCCCCGACTTACACCTAAAATGTTGAGATTTTTATATCATCTGAAAGTTAGTGCTTAGTAATCCTTGTGCGCCCAAGGCTTACGTGCAATTTTGGTCGGCATCTGTAAGACATTTTGACATTTTGATTTTCCTGTCGTAAAATGGCCAGAAATTAGGCCCTTTCACAATGGCTTTTTTAGTTTTCCTGTTGCAGGTTAAAAATATTGGGGCGGTCACTTTTCATTTATTCATTATTCATTATTTTAAAAAATGACTTTTAAAACATGTTATAACAAATGTTCCCCTTTCCCAATGCATGTATCACCAGATTTTTAACACACACGATACAGAAACTTCCTACCTAGCAAGTAGGCTCCACTCCTCAATCTCTTTCCCCTGTGTTTAGAAAGCATAAATCACATTTGATAAAAGTTTGATTTGAATGTAATATGTAATTAAAGTGTAAAGGGTTGTAAATTAAACCCCTGGGTCCAGCATAGCAGTCATCTGATTCAAATTTTCACCTGGTCTACTGAAGTTTTCCTTATCACACGTTTGCGTATTACTGGGAAAGAAGTCGTCACCAATTGAATCTACATCCGCCACTCATTTCTCTGGCTTCACGGTAGTTTTGTATTTCAATGGTCACTCTTCCAACTTTGTAAAAAAAAATTAAAAAAAATATTGGAAACTACACCACAGGCAGCCAAAGTAACTATTAGTTTCTAACATCTATAGCTGAGGCCGGGAGCTGAGGCAAAAAAGGAAACGTATTGAAAAAAAAGAAGGAAATAAAAATAATGCTGGTACCCACCCCCCATGGCAAAAAAACAAGAACACCAACACAACAAAAGTTAATATTGCATCCCCAAAAAGGTAGAATATAGGTCTGACATCTGCTGGTTGTGTACTAGTTTCATGACTTGAGCATAACCTTTTTGTCTGTCATCCTGTCATCTTTTAACATTTGGACATTATCGTATATCAGCTACCGTACGGTTATGCCCTGTACATGGACTTGTAATCAACAATAACAAAATGCCACATTTAAAGTCCTCTGAAATCGTCAAGATTTTTCAAACTTACTCAAACAGGACTCTGTAG
>JAMKCH010060934.1:0-75058 GCA_023653785.1 Ophioderma brevispina
CCTATTTTGCTCTGTTTAGTAAAAAAGCCCATTTCAGTGATTGTCGTTCAAAATCAATATAAATCGTTAACAAAATAATCAGACTTTACCAATATTAGCACGTTCCAACAATGTAAGCCCCGCAGGAGAAAAGGTCTCAAAAACGTTTGTTTTTATGGCAAGTCATGGAGAGCAACTTTTGGCGACATCCTGTATAAACAGTTTGGATAAAATTGAGAAAATCAAACAAACCAAACAACCATGTTTCAAAACCATATGTTTGTTCACATCATAAAATCTAATGCCCAGCGGGGGAAAATTGCAAGGCGAAAGAGAATATGAAAACATTTAGAAGGGCCTGCTGTAAAATTTTGGGATGTGCTGGAAGCTAAACTATTTAGAGAGCAGTTTGGAATCGCTTTGTTCAGATTTTTGACTGGAAATATTCTTATTATAATTCACTGAATGTTAATCTTAATATATAATATTTCATCATGAAAAGAACTCCTGTTTTTTTTATCTAAACGCTAAACAAATTATATGCACGAATGAGAGGAGAAAGACGCAAAAGAAAGACAAAAAAGACAAAGAAGAGGGAGATGAAGACGGCCTGATGAGGGACGATGAAAAGAACGATAAAGAGGGCATGAAAGTAAAAGAGACGAGGACGAAGAGTTAGGAACAACAATGAAAACTTCGCGTTGAAGCCATGGAATTTTCGTCGCTAAATCCTTCAGTCCTTGCAAACGTAGCACTTATCGCATTGTTTGTCAGTTTTTATGAGGCCGGAAAAGACTCAGGCTAAAAGAATATCAAGCATAATTATGAGCCATTATTATAGCGTACCGTGTGCAAGACATCTCCCATTCGGGGCTTCTTCAACCAGGGCGGCATGCAGTAAAAGTCCAAAATTTCGAGGGGTTGAATCTATGCATACTGGAGGAAAAACGCCACAGGTTATTACAACCGATGCAAGTCAAATATGGTACGAGTATAGAGATCAAACTCAGGATTGCCCCCCCATAAAAAAATGTTGGTTTATGCTAAAATGTTTGAAAGATGATTAGAAGGAATAAGTTCGAAATATTACCCGCCAAACTGTAGCGATCAAGGCCAAAGAGAGAAAAGATGGATACGGAACGATGCAAGTAAATCCTCTGAAGCTTCACACATAATTCCGATTTTGACGCTGAAAAGTAGACGTCAATGCTAGACAAATGCAGCTGAGGAATGGTTTACAAACCCTATCCTGACGATTGCTGCATGTGGGAATTTTTTGCAAGCTTAATCACACAAAAAAACAAATGTAATGTAAATAACAAATTTCCAATGAATTTCAACAAGCTGGACGTCATTTAATGGACAGCCCTCAATCGATACGGACGGCGCGAAATTCCCACACAGTTTTCTAGTGAGGAAAGGCAGGAGAGGAAAAGGAGGAGAAGATGAAGATACCGGCTGGGAGCTAGCAGATATTTGAAACACATCTCGAGTACAAAAGGTTGAGTGACTGACCCTCGTCCAACCAAGGTTGTCTTCTACATTCACGACCAGGGCAGGGGGGTTACCCACCCCCTGATTGTTAGAAATAAAGGACAAACATTATCTTTTTTGGATATCAGCGTGTAGCTACATATGTCTAAATCGGGCCTTACGCAGGATTTTTGTACCTGGAGGGGGGGGGGTGCCGGACTTCGAAAAAAAGTGGACCTTTTTTTTGGAAAAAAATTGGACCCAACCACCCCTAAAATGGTCCCTTTTTTTTTGACGTTTTGAACATCTCAGACCAAAATGTGGAGTTTTTCGTCACTACTTTTCTAAATTTTGGACCTTTTTATCAACAACAATCGGCAAAAAAAGTGGACCTTTCCCCTTTTGTGCATTTTGCCGGGGGGGGGGGGGGCGACCGCACCCTCCCTGCGTATGGGCCTGTCTAAAATCAAGTAACAAACAGATCAGGTTTAACAAAATGCGCATATTGACGGTCATAAGAGAGTGTGTATAATAGATGTCGTATCTGAAAAATCTCAAAACTCAAGGGGGTTTTCACCCATTCATGAAAGCATAATTGGCCACATGTTTTTTACTCTAGAAATAAGAAAAGAATACAATTATCAATTTTGTTTAGAGTAGACATCATAAGGAACATTAAGTCCATTTGTTTGGGCCATTTTACCACCAGTAGGACCTCCGTCGGGGAGGGGTGGTAACTACCACCCCAGGTGGGAAAACCGGGAGGCGTTTTAGTATGTAGACAGCCTTTGACGGGGACTCTGGAAATTGAAATATGATTCTGAAGGGGGGGTTCTCGGTTTTTAAACTCAATTTTCGATTGCAATTTCTTGACTTTACAATAGGTACCTATGCATGTTGCATACATATGTAGCCCATTACCGCTAGTTTTGAAACTAGGCATTATTTGATATGTTCCATGGGAACCGAACAGGGCCTCTCTCTGACATGGCTAAACACTGCCACAAATGTAACGTTTAATGGTAACTTGATATTTACCATATACTTGGGTTAGAAGGTGTGCATGGGTATAGTGCGCAGAAAGAAAGAAACCATAGCAAAGCCCGGATGTTTATGCTTGCCATGGGGTACCATATCAGCAACCTTTATGCAATAAATTAAAACAATAATTAATCGGCTTCATGGTTTCATAACCCTTTGGATGCTTGATACTGTTGCCAAAAGTCACGTTGAGACGTTTTCGTTTTTTGAGTTACGTACGTTACGCTACCGTTCTATAAAAATAAAATCCACGACACCAGCGTACACAAATTTAAACCACTAACAGGGGTTGATTTTAAATGTTCAAAGTTCCCAGCTGCATAAATAGTCGTATGACCATTGGATATGACTAACGTAAAATTATAACGATGCGGATTGCTGGAAGATGTCATCATGCATTTGATATTCTGTAACTGTTTACATGGCGAAAGCGCTTGGAGTATGGATTGATTTTAACCCTAAAAGAGCCGGGCTTTTTGCGACCCATCTCACCGCCGGGGGGTGGGGGGGTATTCTGGAAAACGGATTTTATGAACTATCATAGGGTGGTGCAATGGATAGCTATGCTTCTCCCGAGTCATTGATACCAAGAAAGTCTAAACATACCTTGTATGAACCTCACAGTGACGTCAAACAGACGTCATGCAAAAATGCCGAAAATCCTAAAAAAATCGCAACAAACATTCGTGGTTTTTCGCCATTTTTTCAAGCAAAGTTGGGATTTTTTGGGCCATGAGTTGTGTCCAAACTATGCGCGCACATGCTCATACTACCCAATAATCAAAAATAAATAAGATATAATAGTGTAACTGTATCCTTAGCACAAAAAAAACTGGATTTCTGATGTTCCGGTTAATTTCAATGGGAAATAACTTTTCTTCGCACGCAGTGAGCGATTACGTAACGGCCGCGTCATAACCGTAGGTCCGAATTGATCAAAATTGGTCCTTAAATCGAGCGCCAGGCTTCAAAGAAAAAGTCATGTAATTTCGGCCGCGGTGAAAAAATAAAAAATAGGTGAGATACGACAAAAAGACAAAAAATGTTGAGGGGTGGGGCGGCTTCCGCCCGGACCTTTCAGTGTTTAAATCAATGCAAAATTCAAAATAGTAGAGTATCCAAAGACTGATAAAAAATAATACTAAAATAGATAGCCTATGATCTATGAAATACAGAACTTTTCTTCCAAATAATTTAATTTGACAAAGAAAAGTAATAATAATAACGAATAATAGCAGAGATTTATAGCGCCTTATGCTATTCACAAAGGGCCGCTGATCACTGTGGACCAAACATACCATAAACCCTTTAGCATCATTCAAGGGAGCAGCAGATGGATCAGCGCTTTCCCTATCAGCAAACATACATCGAGATAACCCTCGCAGCCGGGACCAGTTCCAAAAATATCGCATGGGGGGGGGGGTGTTAAAAAAAAACTCAAACAAAACCAAGCGGTTAATTTTGTCCAGGGAATACAAGACAGCTGAATCTCACTGGGCTCGAACGCACGCCTATAAGCATGGATGAGCATACTCTGGAGTCGAGAGATACCTGATTGAGCTATCTGCCCGCTTAATAGTACAGTAGTGACTACTGAGCGGAGGCTGCGCCGGAATTCTAATTTGCCTCAGGCATTCTGCATTTTCAGCACTTTAATAAAGAAAGGTGGTCGCAAGGTTGAGTGAAAGAGTGTCATTTAAGAAGTGGAGTAATTATACAGAAAATTACCTTGGAATTTTTAGTTTTGTGTCAGTAGAAGAGGCATACTAAAATCAGGTACGAAAGGTGAGGTCACGTTATATTATTTAGTATTATTCGTGATAAAAATTGTTATTAAAAATGTTTTTTTTTTTTTTTTTTAATTTTTTAGCTTTTTTCACTTTTTTCAAAAATATAAGAGGAAAGTTCAAGTTCTAACTATTTAGTTCTCCAGGGATGAAAGGATATATTTATTAACCTTTCCCTGGGGATGCGACAGGGCACATGAGTGGAAAAAAAAACGATTGCCGGAATTCGAACCGGCGCGGCGACCTTCGTATTACTAGAACGGCGCTCTAACCAACAGAGTAATATCAAGGGAGGGTTGGTATGAGCAATAGATATATTATCTATAGGTATTAGGTCGAAAAAGTGTCCTTCATAATCCTAGCGGATAGCATTAAACTATAGATATATATTCTTCTGGAGTTTTAACACTTAGTTCGCCTGTAGACAAGAAGACATTTTATTAGAATTCCATGGAGATTGGCCAGCGCACATGAATGTTAAAAAAAACATGTGCGCTTGGCCGGATTTCTACGGAGGTCGCCGGTTCGAATCCGGCAAGGGAGCACATGTTTTTTTTCAACACTTTAAAAAAAAAAAAAAAAAGGGAAAGATTAATAAAAAAAATCAAGGTGGAAAGAAAAAAAGCTCTTCAGATATTTTGGAAAATGTCATCTTTGGTGCACCAAAAATGCAGGTTAAAATATCCAGGATTTGGTTGTATATGGTCCATATGTACCCATGTGATTATACATAATGTTAATTGAATATGTAAGGACATCTAATTAACTAATTTGACCAACGCTGGACATTCGGGGCAGCTCCCTACATTAAATACATAATCGTCCTCCACGCTGTACAGAAATGGGCTGTGCTATTTATAACCCACCTTACAGGACTCACACTTTGCCTTTATTTGTTCATTCAATACACCAACGACAATACCAAACCACATAATATACTTTTCAAACAGGATTAGCAAACGAAAGGACACACCATGAAATTTTAATTAGGCAAGTCCCACAACACATACTTGTCATTTCATCTCACACGTAATAAAACAACTAGAGAGAAAGATCAGTCCAAAACTACCGAGCAAAAAATTTGGAATCAGATTCCAAAAACCAATTACATAAATTCACAAGAAGAAAATTATTCAACCGGCGCGTCAAAAATATTACGTAGACATTTACAATACGTAAAAGTATTCTGCACCTTTGCATTATTGCACTCTGCACATCTTTTCGCTTTCCCCGACATTATCATTCCTCTTCGACCTTATTCCACACCGTATAGTTTTTAAGTAGACTTTAAGTACGGAGATGTTAAATTCTTTAAAATTCGGATATAAGGAAGCTGCACTTTTAAACTAGTCATAATAGACATGAAAATTTGGACATACAGCAATACTGTCATTTCTAAAAAATAATGGCACTGTGATTTTACAGTGTATTGTGAAGCTTTTATCAGGAATAATATCATACCATATCATATGTTACTGTATTTACATACCAATAAACACCCTATGGTAAGAGTCGAACACTAAAATCACTGATGAACCAATAATTTCAAACACTTGGGATGAAGGTTAAAGGGGGCAACGGAGATAAAACAAAATAAACAGCAAACAAACAGGATGAATTAAATACTAACAACATGAATATCTGGGTATTTACTCTAATACTTTAAAGTTTGTTCTAAAACTGGGGAGCATATTACTCCATGTGATTCAGCTAATGTTATATTGCTGTTGATATGTAGTTGGATGTATCAATTGCATATGCAGTCTATTTTGCCCGGTATCATTTTTTCAGGAAGCCTCTACATTCTTACTCGGTCAACAGAATTTAGATAGACGTAGAATGGTACAATTTGTCACCAAAATTACTGCAGTCATCAGCGTGCGATTTGCCAGCGTCAATGCGATCGTGCAAGGTCTTTTAAGAAATTGTAAGAGATATTTTACGAACAAAGACACCAACGGAAACCACGAAAGCTAACATCATCCAAGAGTATAATCGAAAGAAAAATTTCCAGACTTTAGTGCGAAATCTAAGGTTGACAAAACATCTAAATGCACCCTGTCACGGCTGTTCTTTTCTAGATCGTGAAATATGGAGTTACGAAGACATGGCCAACATTACGCTGCGTCAAACTATGAAACCGGTTCTTGTAGAAATCAATTATAATGGTATTGGCTTACAACTGGACAAGATTAATTTGCAGTCTTGCCACTACTTTTCAGCTCGGGAAAGGGGTATGTAATGTAATTTCTTGTTATGAATTGATACAAGATTCGCAAACAGAGCAAATCAGAAATATCAAACTCCGACCAAACTTGAAAAATAGAGTAGAGATTGCTGTAAGAAGTGAGTCGGACATAATAAACAGAAAATAGAATCAAAGCTATCATTATCATAATCATCATCATGCTAAAGAGCAAAAAGTAAAAAAAAAAACAATTCTCTCCTCTCCCCTCTTTCACACGCAACGCACACACACACACACACACACCCCACCACACAAACACCCTCACACACCACACACACAATAAGAAACTTTGTTTTTTGTGTTCAGTTTAGAGAGAGATATTGCATAAATAAATTTATAATATAAATTTATGATGGAATTTATTACATTGTAAAAAATGTTAAATTATTAAAATATATAAATTAACAATCTAGAAGCTAAGGGTATTAAAAACTGAACACAAAATAAGTAATAAATTATACGTTTCTTTGTCGTTCAGCATATAAATTACTCCATTGGATCAAAGAGAGAAAGATGTTGATAAGGACATTGGTTACGTATATGGGCGAAGTAACTGATTTCTGCTCATTAATATTGTCTACTTATTCCTTGTTTCCTTTAAGCGTTTCATGACCGTTCTATTTTCACAATTGAAATCTTAAAAAACTTAAAAAAAAAAAAAAAATTCTTTTCCTAAATATCAGTGACCAGTAGATGTACATCATGCAGCATTGACTCGGTAAGGGAAAAGTGTGGGGGGGAGGCCGGGGGGGGGGTGAGGAAGGGAGGTGGGTTTTTTTTTTTTTTGTGGGGGGGGGGCTTTTTTTTTCTTTCCCTTTTCCTTAGAGCAAATCGCATGTTGATATCCAAGTAATCCGTCGGTATGTAGAGGATAAAGCACTACAATTACTGGTCAACAGTATGGGTAATAAACAATGGCTCTGTACTTCCACATAATAAGGATTTCAGGTGCTCATCTCCAGATTAAGATCGAGCTATTTTTTTTTCATGACCATAAGCGCAGTGACAAAATACTCGTCCTCTTTCACGACTAAATAAATCTTAGGCTTCTTCTACGGGTTGTTCAATTAACTTTGACCATATATTTCATAATTTTTGCCGAACCGCAAAGGAAACAAAGATGAACAAAAATCATGAAAGAAAGTTGTTGGAAAGATGTGACCCTAACATTCTTTGTGCAGAAGAAGACAGAGAAAACAAACTTAACTTACAGTTTAATTGCTGCCGAACCCCATTCTTTTCAATTTACCGTGTTGTTAGCATAGGTCGCTAGACCCCATTCTTTTGTATTGTTTAAATATCTGGGTGGTTTTAAATTTGAATAGAAATTGACCGGTCCCGACAATAATAAGTTATGGATCTTAGTGGTTCTGCACAAAAATGCTAGGTCACAGCCTTACCAAACAACATTCCACAGTGAGTTTTTGTTCACATTAAGTTTTTTTTTTCAATAATGAGAAATATACAGTAAAAAAAATTATTAATCACAGTAGAACTCAAAGTTTATTTGTATCGCGAACGAGGACAGCTCAATCCCAAACTGGGTAGAGGTTTATATTGAAATCCCAAGTATACAAAAGCAGTTGCCATTGATTCCGTTCTGCGATACTGCACATACAGAATACAGCCATGACGGAATCAAAAGGCAATACCTCATGTGCGTACTTGAGACTTCTAGATGAAACGTCGTACCCAAAAACTGGCAGGGATAACCAGTCTATAACGCCTGAAATCTTTGCAACTGCGGGACAGAGTAACAAAAGGCTCTTGCCGGTTCCAACTTAAAAAAAAAGTGGAATCTGAAGTGATTTGTCCGCTGCATAGCAGTGGATTTACTTGTCAATATGCCATTATTTGCTTGAGTCAATGTAGCATAATGTATGTCCCTTGATCAATGATATTAGAAAAAAAATTGAGAGTGCACATTTTATTCATTTTCATGAAAATGTGGAACCTTTTACAATTGCCATAAACAATAAATGGTAATTATAACATTTATTATTATTTTATAGTGGAAAATGGTTCACTTCTGCGAAGATGTAATCAAAATGAAACAATTTTTCCTTTGATTCCCATTGGCCAATATAATAAAGACCAAAAAAAGTAGCGCAGCGTGGACTAAATACACCATAAGTTCAACCCAGATAGCATTACAACGTTGGGACATGTTGGCCCAACATAACACGCGATAGTGGGCCCACGTAGACAAGTCACGTCGGGCCACGTCATTTTTGTCACGTCGGCCCCCCAACGATGAACATGCGTCGTATTTTGACGTTGGAACCCAATGGTTGGCCAGCAGTGGGCAACGTTATCCCAACCATAGTAAAAACGATGTTTGCCCATGTTATAAAATCACTAATTGGGCTCCATGAATATTAAAAAGAACATTTCCCTATGGTTTTTCACACACTTAATACCCAGTAATAGTTCAACTCTTATGTTTCGGTATATTATTATATAGTAACTGAAATTCGACTTACCGCTTGACCGGGAGATTCGACCCAGGGACGTTGTATTAGAAAACGACGACTATCCAAATTGAGTAACTGTCTCTTGATATCAAAGAAAAACCCAATACGGGCAATATATAATATATCAATTGTAAAAAGATTCACAGTAAGAAACACTAAGAGAAGACTAAAGACTCATAAAAAAAATGGCGAAATACGTCACAGAGCTTCACGAGGTGAAAAAAAAAAAAAAACCCCGAAAAAGCCAAAGGAATCCATGTATCACGGGCTGAATGGTGAAACAAAAGTGCACAAAAGTGAAAAATAATATAAAAAGTAAAAAAAATGCCAATTTTTAATTTTTACGCACAATTGTGCTAAAGCATAGGCCCTATTTTGCTGAAAGCTCTGTCCGTTTGGCTAGAGGCCACTCAATTTCATTTATTAATTAGGCCTAATAGATTTTAGCTAATTATAGTATGCGGGACAACATATTGCCACAACGTTGGCCTTGTCGAGCACAAAAAGGACCGTTCCCCCCCACCATTTTCCAAACTTCACCCCGACCATTGGCTTACCAACAATAAAAACGACAGTCAATCCCACATTTCCCCAACATTCGGCCAACGGTGGCCTGCCGACCACAAAACGACCATTGTGCCCACCATTTTCCCAAATTCTCCCTCGATCACACGTTGGCGGGGTCGACCATCCAACGACCATTTTCCCCACCGTTTTCCCAAACGTCGGCTTGATGTTGGTTTTGCCGCCCATCAAACGACCATTTCCCCCCCCCCCCCCCCCCCCCCCCCCCCCCCCCTCTGGTTTTCCAAACGTCGGCTCTTGACGTTGGTTTAGCAGACCACATCTAACGACACATTCCTGCACAGTTTCACAAACGTCGGTTGACCCGGGGTTTTTGGGGTTTTGGCACGACCATCGAACGACCAATGTCCCCACCGTTTCCCAAAGTCGGGCTGACGTGGGTGTCTGACCAGCAAAACGACCATTTTCCCACCGTTTTCCAACGGAAGCTTGACGTTGGGTTGCCGACAATCTACCGACCAATGTCCCCACCGTTTCCAAAAACCCACCAATCCTCCACCCCCACAACCCCACACCCCCACCCCACCCCCCCCCCCCCCCCCCCCCCCCCACCCCCCCATCGGGCTGACGTTGGTTGCCGACCGCGACGCTGACGAGCGGCCCGACGTCAGTTGCTATCTGGGAAACCATTGGGCTTGAACGAAAAACATTACAATGCTATCAATAGTTTTTCTCCCGTAAATGTTAATACCCTTCTTGCCCAATTGCGATCAAATTGCCAACGGAAAAAAATCTCGCCCCTTTTTAAAAGTTGCCATACAAGGTCTAGCCATATCGATTGACACTTCAGTCAAAAGACCGCATTCACCCGGTTTTGGGGGTGAATGATTATATAAAATCATTGGTTTGAATTTTTAAAAGACAACGAGGCCGCAGAGCAGGGGCAACATCTTCACAAGAAAACCACTGTTCGTGTTTCAAACCCCAAAAAGCTTATCAGTTTAATTCTCAGGCGACACCAATTCACAAAATGTTCAGCAATTAACCGGTTACAACAAGAAGAAATGTCCACCCACGGCGTAACCCGGGGGGGGGGGGGCTTGGGGGTTAAAGCCCCCCTCAAGTTAGCAAGAAAAAAGAGAAGGACAAAGAGGAAAGGAGAAAGAAAAAAGAGTAAAAGAGAAGGAAAAGAGAAAAAGAAGCAACGCAACGCGTTGCTACTTTCTCACAAACGCGTTGCGGCAATACATTATGTCCCTTAGGGCTTGTGAACCTTCGCATCGCGTTTGTGAAGGTCGCCAACGACGCGTTGTGAAGGATTGCAACAAATCGCGTTTAGTGAGTTTCGACAACACGTTGCTAGATACTCTGCAATGCGTTGCGGGTCTTATTTTGGAATACTTCACAGAAATTCGTCATTTAATTGGCCGACGCCGCAACGGCTGCTACTTTCTTGCAAAGCGTTGCCGAAATGTCCAACGCGTTGCGGCAATACGTTATCTGGCTGCGATATAGTGTGTTCTCGGGACAAGCCATGGATTTCGAGCAAAACCAAGATCGTATTCACAACGACAGGAGATTTGATTACTTCAAACCCCCGCTGTGGGGTGATATAGAAATAAAGTACAGAATTGATTGTGTGATAAACATGAATAATAAAAACGGATTTCAAAAAAAAACAATCAAACCCGCTTGAGTCGTATAGCACAGATGTTGAGAGTCTAATTATTATGACAAAACGAGAATAAACGGCGACACACTTTTGACAACTAATTTGGAGTATTTATTGCACTAAACTACTTATGTGTAAAGTTGATGAAATTCATTACGGGAAAATATGATTTTTCATAAAAATCTAGTTTACACGTCTTCTATGGGAAATAGGCATAAGAGGGCGCTATAAAATACAAATTATGTCCTTTGTAGGCCTATATGGCAGATTCCCGCAATGGATTTTATGATTTTCGCGGAAATAATAGCTCTTGCATGTCCCCCCTTATATCAGTTGTCAAAAGGTGTCCGCCATTGCTTTAAATTGGTATAGAAAAAAAGAGACAATTTACATGGGGTCAAACAGATGTTATTATAGACACATATAGTCATGACAACTGACCAATAAAATCACCAAACATTCTTATATAAACCCCACCGGTGTAGATCCAAGCGATACTGATAGCGTAATAGCACTTGTTTGACCTCAATTGTGAAAGATATTAGTCATGCAGAATGTGAAGTATTGTGCATTTTGGGTGAAACGTACCAAATGTGGCAATAGGAGCTAGGATATGCTAAATAAATAGGTCTAGGGGCCAAATTAATTCCTTCCAATATGGCCGACATTGTCAAATGGCCGCCACCCTATAAAAAGGCATTATTATGCAAATATTGGTGTAAATTTATTTATATAGGTCAGATAGGACTTGGTTTAACTTTTTTAATCAATATTTAGTTATTTCCACCAAATCGTGTTTTAATTCAAAATGGCGGGTCAAACCTTGGGTCCTAAATTCAAGATGGCTGCCGCTCACAGGGAAAAAGCCTGCTTATTTTGCTAGTTTACAGGCCAAACCATGGGTTTTCGTTGATTTGCTAAAACTTTGGGCCATAAAAACATATCGAAACCTACATTTTATTGTTGTTAAATGCCAATGTACATGGATATCAAAATGGCTGCATATTCAAAATGGCTGCCAAATAAAAATGGCAGCTACTGTAACTTGATATGTTTAAAAGGTAGTATTGATTTTATATGTGTCATGGTAAATGATAGATTCAATCAAAAAATAATTGGTATCTTGGTATGGTTACACATTTACATTTTTGTGTGTATCAATAAACAATATGCTGCCCTGTTCAAAATGGCTGCCACTAAAAATTTAATAACTGCCTTAAAATGTACTGTGAATTCTTTGTCAAGTTGTACCTCACAGGTTCTAATTGCCATTCTACCAGGTAATCTTTTATGTGCTGACTGAGTGCTGTCAATGTGTAATTTCTAAGGGACTGTTATCATATTCAAAATAGTGTAATGTCACTTTGTTAGTATTTAATACCGAGTTATTAATTCATGTTTACAAACGGACCAAAATACCACGAAAATGGGATGTGTAATGTGAGGATTTACTGATTAAAATTGAAAAAGTGTTTGGGTGTTAAGTCATCATTACTCATTCTTTCTTAATTTTGTTATTTCTGATAACTTGTAGAACCTCCATTCATTATATGATGCCATCCCTTCATAGTTTTTAAGCTAAGCTAGCGGTAGTTGTTCTGTCAGGGGATGATGGTGTAATATCAGATACTAACATTAAACTATCTATATCTCCATGCACACATGAGAGCAGGCTTCTACTTCATGCAGCCAATGCTGTGCTAAAGGGTCATTGATGGTACGGTGGACACAGACGTTGTGTTTTTCTGTAGCATTGCTCAGCCAGTCCAACCTCACTGAAATCTGGCTAGCATTTGGTTCCGGAAGGAACCGCAGATTCACACCAGCACATACTATTGCCAGACCATAGGACCAAAAGAACTCTTGTCTCTGCTGATGTTTCACACCTTCACCGGTTGCACAAAGGAAAGAACACCGCGTGGGAAGCAAGCAAAATCTTCCCTGATGTTGTAAAACTTTTGCAAACCTTGGAAGAACTCCTCCTTAAGAAGATGCCTTGAAAAAACTAATGCCAAACAATAGAAAGAGTTGTTGACTCATGGACAACAAGAACAAGATCCAGGTGAGTGCATTCCACCTACTCAGCTGCACTGTATCAGCACTCAAACAGAGCAGCGTATCAGGCAGGACATTGCTGGGGACAAGCATTGCTGCGAGCTCCAGAGCTACCAGATCCATCTGGCTGGGGTCGGAAAATTGCAGTCTTCACAGTCTGTATGGACAACCTTGCCAGAGGAATCAAAGCATACATAGCCAGGTCAAAACTGCTTAGTGCTGAAGTGTGGCTGTAATGTAAATAGAAGATGTTTTGTGGGTACAATGTCTGGCTGCGCTTCCAATGAATCTGCAAGGTCCTGGTTGTGATTGCTGCTCCAACATTGGGCAGACACTGAATTCTTCAAGGTCCTGTATGTGCATTTTTGTGCCAACATTGTTCAGACCAAGAGATGTTCCATTGTCTGTGGTGCTGTTCCACAATTACAGGTAGTGTCCTGATCTGCTTCCAGTAGGTAGCCCCACTTCTGCGGCAACCTTGGTGTACGATTCTGGTTCTGATCGGTTGGAAGCGCACTTCAGCCCATGAGGAGTCAGCTCCATGTGGGTGATGCTCATCAGGTTCAATACCAATAGATGTTTACTTGGTTGATAGCAAGTCTTTCTTTCCAGAAGGCGACTCTCTTAAACTCCTTTGAGACTGTTTCAAGGGGTTGGGTTTGCTTGAGAAACTCTCTCTGGATTAAGGCGGTTAGCAGCTGGTCTCTGTCCAGACATAGAGTGTTTCACATTAGATATTTGGCAGCCACGCTCTTGCATGCTCGCTACACTACAACAGATGTTTGGTGGAGCAATTCCTGCCTAGGATGCATAATGTTGTCCGTGATGTTCTGTGATAAGCTGGCAGGATGCATTTAATGCTGGATCAAGCGTCTTGGCATGGGTGACCTTACCCATCACAGGGTTACTACTCTGCACATAAGTAGTACAGGACAAGTGCCGTTGATCTTGGGTATCATTTGTGCCAGTGAGCTTGTTCAAGATGTTATTCGTGAACATACTTTACTCTTCTTTTCATGATGGTGGGTCTTTAAAAGATAGTGCAGTCCAAAGTAATTCCTAGGTAGACAGAATTATCACAGTGCTCTAGGGGTTTTCCAGACCAGGTTAATTTAAGCTGACGTTTGGCTTCACGGTTGCTTAGATGGAAGTCATACACCTGTGTCTTGATGGATTTTGCACAGGCGCTCTAACCAAATGAGCTATCAAAACTGGGTGGTAGAGGAGCGATAGATATCATCTATAGGTCTTAGGTTCGAAAGGTGTCCATTGCTTTCCTAGCATGCTAGTAATACGTAGATCGCCGGTTCGAATCGGCCAGGCGCAGGTTTTTTTTTCAACACATGTGTGCGCTGGCTATCTCCAGGGAAAGATTACCTGGAGAACTAAGTAGTTAAAATTTCAACTTGGTTGGGATGTAACATTTTTGGCTGCTGATGGAGGTTTGTTTGGATACCTTCACCTCGAAGCTTTTGGATGGTAGTCCAATTCTTTCTTGCTGTTTTGGGTCATATCGGTGGATTCAATTAAGTGGTCCTGGTTTGTGATCCTTGTCCTCCGACACTATCCTCCCCTTTAGCAGTTGTTTAAACTGAGAAGAGGATCGGATTCAAACATGGTTGTACCTTTGATATTCTTTAGCAGATTCCTTGGAAAGGCCTGGTATGTATGCTTCCGACAGCCGCACTCTTTGTAATTAGAGTCTCAAATTTGACATGTTATGGAGTTTTGGAGCACCCTTATTCACGTTCTGTAGTTAAAGTGCTGCTTAAAAGGCACTTGTGTTTGGTCTTCCGGACTACAGCATTGGTACTTATAAGTTAGTGGCACAGATTCATAACCATCTTGCTACACAGGTTGAGATATTGTGCCAACAATAGCAGTATAGATCATGATTGTAACCTCTCTTCCAATGGGCACTAGAAAATGATTAGCGACACGTTTAGGGTCCGGTAAGGTGATGGAGATGTTGACTGTCTATTCTTCCACAGCCTGTCCTCTTTTATTTGCTTCATTGTAGCCCCATGGGTACTATGGCGGCGTTTGAAATCCCCAATTAAGAAATGAGGTTTAGTGGAATTCCCGAAATTGAATTGAGGGTGCTTGAAATCTACTGATGGAGGGTTGTAGACAGATATAACTATAAAAACTAGCCGAATCTCAATGGTGAGCACTTTGATGTGTCATCAGATATAGGTTGCTTCTACAACGTGGTCTGTTTGCACCACACACGCATATAGCACTTCTAAACTGTCCGTTGTGGTCTCTCCCCGATTGGCAAAGGACTTTTCATGGAACGTATTTATAAGACGCTTTGCTAAACATTCAGGCTACCAAAGTACTTTCTGCAGAGTCCACTCATCTTTTGGGTGGTGGAATTTTGCCCATCATTTTGAATTGCCGTAGAAGTCCACGTAATAGGATTCGTTTGGCCCTTTGGCATCAGTTTAAACATCACTAGGCTTAGAAGCGCGGGGAAATCGAGCTTTTCCCTTTGTGTAACTTTGTCCTGTGCCCTGTGATTTTTTTGGACGTTGCTGGGGCAATGAGCAAATTCGTCCTCCCACCACTGGATGTACACTTTACAGGCTGTGTATAACCCCAGAGCCAACATACCAAATCAAATAGGATATGTTTATTTTTTATTTAAAAAAAACACATTCAAGTACACGGAGGAATCAATACAGGCACGTAAGCCCCATACTTCTAAAGTAGTGGGGCCATTTCGAGTTTTGGCATCTATCTTGGCCAATTACAACTAATGGAAAGAAGCAACTTAACAACATACCTTAATTGGTTTTCCTCCTCTTAATTGTGATGTGAAGCCCTTCCTGAGGAATTATATCAAGATTAAGAAACATTCATTTCTTGATAATCAAAAGATAAACTACGGGATTTTCGCCGCCATTTTGGATTCTTAGTGATGCGAATTCGATCTTAATGCACATTGTTCAATAACACCTTAGGGAATCATAACAAGATCAAGAAAACCATTCATTTCTTGATAATCAAATGATATGCCTTCAATTGGCCCGCCATTTTGAATTTTCTTTCTGTCCCTGCCATTTTTGATCATTGTGCTTATGTAAAATGGGAATTACCAGTGGAGTGTCAATCAGGGTATTTCTGTTCTAAAATTGCACGAAACACAATCAAATTGAGTAATTGGATCATTAAATAAACATCAAAAGCCGTAAAACATGACATTTTAACAGTGGCGGGCCATTTTGAATTTGGCGGCATCTTGGAAGAAAATTAATTTGGCCCCTAACCAGATTTTTATTCAGCAATATCAAGATCTACTCTGTGGCCAAATTTGGTACGTTTCACAATCCCCCAAAATGCATAATAGGTTTGATATCTTGATTCACCATTCTGCATGACTATATCCGCCATTGGATATTTCAAACCTACCTGCGTATCTTTCCTGCTTCTCTCATTAGTGCCTGAAAATTTAACCCATGGATGTTCATGTTCAGACTTTCTAAGATTTAGTAGGAAGAAGGCAGGTGGTCCTGAAGGTATACCACAAAACCCATTCGCGAATTCACGTATGAGCTTGTGGAACCACTCTGTCACACTTTGAACGCCCCGTTTCGGGAAGATCGGTTTCCATGTCAGTGGAGAGCGTGCCAATGGTGTGCGTTAACAAAAACGGATCCCCAACAGGGATAAAGTAGACCACCATCCCTACCGAGACCCGTTTTGGTGCCGTTGCCGAATCCTTCATTACAGACTGGTTGATGGATGAAATTGAGGGACAAATTGACGATTGTTAATGGTAACCAGGAAAGGGCGATCTACTACAACACTAGTTGGCTTTCCAATATTACATATCACTAACATGACGATCAAGGTAAGCTTTTTGATCGGTTGCGATAACACTTCAATTGTAATGTGTTGAGCAATTGGGTGCAATTCCATCGTGAGTATAGATGGTTTAATAACGTACACGGTAGTTTTTGACCACTAACCTCAAGGGCATCTATTTATTTTTTCCTTTTTTTTTTGGACTTATAATTTTCCCTCTAACCTGACAAAATAATGAACATTGTAATATATTTTACAAAAGCGTAGCGAGACACTGTATCATGAGGTCCAGCTACCGAACCACAAGATCAGCCGAGGATGGTGTGCCTATTTGCAATTCTAATCCTTGATAAATTTGCTAATTATCGCTACTTCTATTGTGGGTCAGCGCTCAAATAAATAAAAATTGAATATCTCCGCTCTGGAACGGTAGCGCACACCCTATGCCCAGGTCATGAGTGTGGTCAAATCCTCACACTTGCGTGGCTTTACACTAAACACAGCTGGCTCTGAGGCTCTGCTTCGTTGTTAGCTCCGCGCGATTCATCGTTCGCTCTGATCACACAGAATCATCGCGAGTTTTTCATATTTCTTCTGCCCACACTTTTGAGCCGGTGAATGTTATAATGGTAAGCGCAAGGTCTACAAGATCAAGGAAACCTTGTTACCTAACTAATCGCTATACTTTGGCAAATTCAAGCGGGGCCCGCAGGAGAAGAGGGCGATTCGGGGTTTCTTTACATGAAGTGGAATCATTGCGCAACGTCACAACGGTAATTTGCCAAGGTCAGAGAAGGAAAGTTTAGGGAGGGGGCGTAAGTGGTTTTGGGGCCCGTAAACCGCAATGGAGAACGTGGGAAATATAGGGTGTAGGTTTTTGGTTTGAGTAGGCGGCATAGGTGTCAGACAACGAGTTATTTTTTTTTTTTGTTTGAAAAGATGATTTTTTTTTGTGTGCATCTGAAGTCAAAGTTTTTCCCATTGGTATTTTATAGCTTAATATATGCCGTCCGAGCAATAGTTATCACACCCTTTAAATTAAATAAAAGAAAAAAATCCTTTCAACTTACGATGAACTCTTCCCGCAGTTGCTTGTTACGTTCGGTACTCCAACTCCGTTACCCCTGCGGATGATTGCAGCGTGTACCTATAATGCCAAAACTGCATGCCACAACATAGAAGCAATTTTAGTTATTTCTTTGACTTTCTAACTAGGCATAAGATAATAAACAGTTACTGTAACCGAACCACACTACAAATTCAAACTTGGGAGAGACAATCCTATGGCAAGTAAGAGACCATCAACAGTGCATACAATAAAGACTACAAAAATCAAAGGCAACATATGAGCATTTCTAGTCAAAACTATTTACAATCCCAGGCAAAATGGATCAGCGACTCTTTTGTGGTAATCGGTAGACTAATGTTATAAGCGTACGCAGACCTAACACGCGCCGTGTGCGGAAAGGGATTGTTCCATAGACGCCCATAAAGTTATAGGCCAGGATAGTAAGAGTCAAGAAACTGAAATTACACCATTTTTTACACAGATATGACCTTTCCCTACGCGAAATGTATCCCATACCAGCTAGTTAGGATATTATGGTAGTCTACAAAAGATGTCATATAGGTTACAAGAGGCATAAAAAATGGACGAGGGTGTTGGGAGGGTGGGGGGGGGAGTGAGGAGACGGGGCACGTATTTTGTTTTTGTTTAACAGCAACAACGACGCCAATGGAACTATGGACAGACTTCAGATCTCCTACTAGCAAATCTCCTCGATATAAGCTAAACGAGGCCGACCAGAATACAAAAATCCAGATGTCAACTAGCATCTGTTCTCGAAATGGACTCTCTCTTATAAAACACATACCATTAATTTTGTTCCGGTGTTAGAAATTGAGATAAGGGGAGATTAGGAATCAAAGTAATTTTTCTGATGTTATAAGTTTATGTATTACCTAAGACTGTAGTATCAAAGTAAAAGAGAATGCTTAAAGATTACACTAGTCTTTAAAACAGAGATGAAGCCTCTTGTTCCTACAAGTGATGTTCCAGATATCAAATGAACACAACTTCCTCCTTGCCTCGTAAAAGTAAACGTTAAGTGTGGTGTACTTTTTGGAACTGGCAATTGGCAAATTGATAGCACATATGTAGATCCGCTGGTTATGGGGTCAAAGGACAAAAATCAGGTTCAATTAGCGATGTCCACGAATGCCTATCGCGTTACCTAAATTGGTATGAACATGTATCAACACGCTAAAAAATGTAAAACAAAAATGTGTTCAATGATAATAAACTAGATATTGTACAGCTATGCATTCAAATCTCCACATAGCGTGATCTTTTTTTTTATCCAGACCAAATCTTGAGAACAGATAGAAATTAAACTTTCTTTCATATCATTAGCTAATAGGATTCTCACTTTGCAACAAATATAAGGCAATCGTCTCAAAACGTTTACATGTTTGTGGTGAACTACACGACTCACTGAGATAGCTACCTCTTTATATGACATGATAACAACAAAAAGTGGCATACATAAGGGTTGATAACTTTATTTTTTCGTTTGGAGAGGTTTCAATTTTGATTGAAAACTGCTCATGACTGTCTTCGAGGTTTAACGAAATTTCGACCATTCAAGTGCGATGACCGGTGCGATTCTCCAGCTCTCCATTTTCCTAGTAGATTGTATCGGCCTTCGCACGAATAAAGGGCTCTGACACAGGGGGGGAAGAGAGAATGCCCATGAGCAATGGCGAGCAAAATAATAGTTGACGCTACCGCCCCTTATAAGCCTATATTTGTTTTAATTTCATATTTGTGTTTTGCTTCATAAATGTGCAATAAAATTCAAATTAAAATAGAAAAACAAACTTTTTTTGTGACCTATGGACAGTTCCTTCACTGCTTACAAAATCTTTCGGTTCACTGTGTTCTACATGAATTCCCCACCAGTTCGCCAATACAAATGGTGTAAAATTCTGGTACTGGAACTCAGTCTTTTTTTCAGTTATCAGTCCTTTAAATCATGTGTTTATTCGGTCACCCCGCGTCCGCTCACACTTGCTTTGCTATCTGTATTCAACACCTCCAGCCTTTGCTGTCCGTTGACTTACTCTCTGCTTCCTGTTATTTGCTTGTACTAATTCTAGTCCTTTTTACCTAGTATTCCAGTTTTTCGTCGTAGAGTGAGAAAAAACATCTCTGCTCTTTTAATGCATACGTTTTCATACTTTTAATATACTGTACCATTTAACCACGACAGTTTTGATATTTTTCCGGCGCTTATCCTAACTGTGTACTTTGATGTCTTCCTGATTGCTCAGACTTGTTTGGTGCTTCTGATGGTTTACTTGACTTGGTCTCGTCTTTGTGTACTACTACCACCCGGTTGACTTGAATACTTGCCTTGGGCTCTACTTGGTGTGGCACAGTGGGATACAATTTGCACTTTTTATGTAAAGCTTCTGTTTACAAATCTTTTTTTTTTTTTCTTTCAGCATGGGTCATTCAGTGGATACAACTAGGGTTCCGTCATAGAAAGGTATAAATCTCTCTAACATTGTTAAACCTTGGGATAATTTGAAACCAAATTCCGAGCCGTGATATTTCCTTTGACTACATATACATTGGTTCAGCCGACTGTTCATCGGAATGTTGGTGCTTTGTTCCGTACCTGGGGGGGGTGTACTTGCCACAGAGGGGCGCCTTTCAGTAACCTTCTGGGTTTGCTAACGTCGCTGTCATATATAGCGCTTCATAGAGAGAACTTCAAAGGAAGGCCAGTACTGCATTATAATGTGTTCTGCAATTTAAAATCGCGTTTATGCAAATTAATAATTCAAAACGCAAATATTGCTGCACTTACTCCTTAACGAATTTGGGGGGGGGGGTATTTATTTTTTTTTCAGATATGCTTCTGTCAATCTTTGCTTGGATTTCCAAAATCTTCTCACAATTACAAAATCATTATTTGGATTGGACACCGTGAAGGGCAACTCTCCTACCAAGTGCCTTGTATCTCCTGATGTATACCGACATAGATAGGTCAACAGGTATCTAATTTTATACTTGTTTTCTTCTACACCATATTCAAATCCTGTAAATGTGGTTATCTGAGGGATCGTCCATTACATATTTCAATCAATCCCTTGCTCAGCTGAAGATGATCTTTATTGTTGTTTATTCAAGCAGCTGAGTGAGGCATTTAAAAAAATTGCTGTTGCTTCCTTTTGGCTTTTTGGTGCTGAGGCAATTGGTTTGTACATGCTGCTGGCCATTATTGTTGCTGTAATGCTTGTATGCTGGTACTGTTGATGCATGATCGTTGCTGCTGTTGGTTGCTCCAATACTTATTGCTGTTGCTATTACATCAATAGCTTACTGCTGTTTGCATTTGCTGCAATGCTTATTGCCCTTGTTGCTTTTGTTCCCGTGGTAGTTGTTGAAATGCTGGTTGCTTGTTTTGCGGTTGTATTACGTGTTGTCTGTTGCTTCAATTTTTCTGTTTGCTCTAATGCCATTTGCATTGTACTTACGCCAAATTGTTTTGTAATTTTTGTTGAATCGACCTTGTATACACAAAGCGTTAGCTATACTAGTTACCTACCTTGACTACACCTTTATCAACAAAAGCAAACAAACTACCCTGAACGTGTATTCGTCATTGTCCCTGCAGTCCCTTTCTAGAGTAAATCTGTTTTTGATTGACAGAACTAGTGTCATTTTTCAGATCCCACACTCCTCGCTAGTATTCAATATTGTTGTAATGACCGGGCCTATGATGATCCCATGTGTGAGATCAGGTGGTAGCCTTCATTGGTGATAGAGGAGTGTCCTGCATGAAAACAACGTCAGGTTCCATCCGAGGTGATGGTATGAACTAGTTTTAAAAAGTTTTTATTTTAACTAATCAACTGTTTCACTGTAAACATAGGATATCAGTCGTAAAAACTCTCTGAATGTGCATTCATTTACACACATGCTCACGCTATACAAACACACACACACACACAACAACAACAAACAGCACACATTTTATGCAAAATTCTGAATTTTGAAAAAAACCTCTTCCTCACGTCTGAAGTGTACTGCAACAAAAGTGAAATACATAAGGACATCTTACAAGAAATGTACACTAATCTCTATCTGACCGTGTTGAACCGCAGTTGATAAAGCATTCTTGCCAGTAAGTAGAGAGTCCCATGTTCAGATCCTTGTCATGCTGGTGATATTTGGGATTCAAGACAAGCCGTGTCCCCTCTTAATGTTTTTACAAGAATAACATCCAATTATCTTTGTTAGACAAAGAATGTTTTTTTAGTATAACTCACTATCATCCAGCGTTTGATTCATGATGGCATCGCTAAATGTCCTGCACCACACTGTTGTAAGCCCACTCTGAAGGGAGTGAGGTTAGCTATAAGTATATAAGGCTTTTGAATGAGTTTGTTTCCGGTAAAGAGAGAGGAGGTGTGAGAAGTGTAGTTTATTTTTTTACTGTTAGCTTAGTTTGAGGCTGAATTGTGTGTCGTTGATGTAAAAGTGTAAAGAGGGACGGGTGGGGGGTGGGAGCGGGCAGTGTCTGGGGAGAAAGTGTAGGTCGTAATTTACGTAGGTGTCCATGTCGTCCAAATTCAACTTTGGTTTCTGATACCTTCCTTTTCCCTCTCTTCTTGGGTCGTGTAGTGGTCAGAATCAATATCAGGAATACATTGTGACGTCTACCGTTTCAGTTGACCACATGCAGGCTTCATCCAGGAGAATGATATCTTCTTTTACCTATTTTTGCAACTGTGACATTCAAGCCGGGTGTCCCGAATGGTTCTGTAGTTTAGACATCACTGTAGAAAAGGAAAGGGTACAACTCATATTAAAGGTCATTATAATTAAAAGTCATAATAATCTGATTAAATTATTAACGATTCATTGAAAATTAAACAAGATGACTTATCAGAAGCATTTCATTTAGGTTCAAATTAAACACGAGTTTTCGTGGAAACGATTTTATGTATTAATAATTGTTGTGACCGATCCGGGGGCCCGTAAAATTTTATTTCGAGGCAAGCATCTTTGCCTGATAACGGGTTGTTGTGGTGGTACACAACGGTAAACGTAAACGAGTGCATTAGGAATTAGAATAGACAACCTTAGTTTTTGAAAACGTGGAACGCAAACCTTTCACGTATAACGTAATTCTGACGAAATTTCTGTGAAACGTTTACCGGCGACGTTTCAATAGAAATTTGTCCGAATACGTTAAAATTTTGTCTCGTCACTGTTTTCAAACTAAGGGTGTCTAATAATAACGGAAACTCTGGTTTAGAGAAACACGAAGGCAACGAAGTAACAAGAATGGTTAAAGGGCGACTCAGAATTTCACGTGAGGAGGGCGCCCTGCAATTTCCAAAAAAAACGTGTTTTTTGCATGTACATAATGCTTGTCCATATACTAATACCCCTGTGTGAAAATTGTTAAGATTAAATCGAATTCCTTCTATAGAAATCACACAAACTTTGTATAAAATTCCAATAAATTTTAAATATTTTTGTTATACACAGTATCCCTATGGGACGTTAATACTACACATAAAAAAAGCAAAAAATAAAAAAAATCCGAATTCATCTCAAATTTCGGAATTGTACATTTTAGGTACTATCTTTAGTTCTAGTTTGACTATTTTTTCCTTATTACACATAAAAAAAATTTTTGAAATCTTGAGTCAGACTTTAACAGTCCTTCTCACAAAAACACCGGTGTGAAAGCAGATAGTCCGGTGGGAGCCATAGTCCCGGGGCTCATAGACGATAACGGAGTAAAGCGTGAAACGAATGTTGCGTAAGAGTCAACTGATCGATTGCCCTAGCTTGTTCACCATTGTTCCCGGACTATTATACGGCCGGACAATGTTACTTCTACAACCAGCAAGCACCGTTTGCATCTTGGCCCAGTTCCAGCTGTGATTAACAGTCCCGTTTTAGCGCGCCAATTGTAGGCATATATAAAGACAACTTTTGTGTGTGAAGCGTGCAGAATCATAATGACCAACCATGATAGTCGTAATCAGAACAAATAAGAATCAGAATCCAATCAGTATTGCTAGCCTAAATGCATTTAGTCGATTACACCAACCAACTTTGCAACTAAGGACTACAGGAATTATCTTAGAACCAGATCTTCGTAATTTTTTGTTTGATTGAAAGTATGCAACAATATCATGGAATAAAATATCTCTTTTTTTAATTTACCTATTTACTACGTCCTCCAGTTAGACAAGGGTTGAATTTAAAAAAAAATGCCCCGAAGCCGGCCAGCGCACCCCAAATATTGGAAAAGAATATAAATGTGCCTTTATAGTCCGCTGGCCTATTTTAATGGCCATAGGGTAAAAAAGTTTATGGTACTCATACAATCTAGAGTAATGTAGCTCGTAAATAAGTGTTGACGTAAAATACATTTCACATCTAAGATATAAGTTTGGCTGTTTCAATTGAAGTATCAGATGAAAACACCAGCAAATTTTTCATTCAACGTCGTTATTTGAACATAAATTTACCTTGACACTGCAAAATATATTCCGTATCACCAGCTTGGAGAAATAATGCATTCTTATATTAACGCACACATAACACAACTAACTAATTTTAATTGGCCATCAAAAATGGGTCAACCTTATATTAAGAGATTAGCGCAAAGAGGATTTGAACATCCCGACCAACCATGGCAATAAGTCCTTCTGTCTTACAGACCATTCACTATGAGCGCATAAAATCAAAAAGCCGCATGGCACAGTTTAATAACTTCATTCACCAGTATTATATTAGTAAACACACACCCTGGATTTATGATACCAAGACATGCATGGTCAGACCGTTGTTAACATGTACCCGTCCAAGGTTACTAAACTAAGCCCTTGGTAGATTAGCATCCTTACCGTCCTAGTGATTGTAATAGTGACTGAATACATCGTTTTCCAGGTAAGCCGATTATGTGGCACATAGCTTGTACCATTATGCCAAGAGTATTATAAATAAACAATGGAAAGTGGAAATTTCTGGGAACAAGCTGAAAATGTCCGAAGTGGTGCAGAAATGTGTCTAGAATAATTTACTAAAAGTCCCCAAAATCCTCTTTGTGCATTTCAGAAATAAGGGGGCACAGTTTGTACAGGGTAAAATTACGAAATATTTTTCAATTGTCCTTAAAGTTGTTCCAAACATTTTTTGTCATGTCCCAAGGATTAAAAAAGGTATAGTTTTGCCCTATCTATGGCTGTAGTTTAATACTATATGGTAAAAAAGGCTCAAGTCATCCTGGGGGTAAATCTTCAGAATGGTCGGGGATTCTCTGAAAGAATGTGTTCCAATTATCTTCATCTAGTTGTACATGGAACACCAAATGAATATTTAAACATGTGTTTGTTTTATGGTCATTACTTGCAAAATTACAGGGCCCAAGTGTGATGGGGTTCTACCAGGCTCTATGGGGGACACTGCTTTCTGCTCTTATAAATGTCAATATGAATCCATGTAAGGTGAGTTTGAATGGACATTTTCTGTTTTAATATACTCTCACGGAGCAATTTGAATCTGGTTTCAATGAAATTGGGATCAGTTTGAAATATTTACCCCAGGATGACTTGAATGATTTTAGGTCTGTAGTACTTAAACTACAGGTGTGCTAGGCAACATACCTTTTATTGATCCTTGGGGACCTGTAAAACTGTTGGAACACATTTAAGGGACTTCTACGATTTTGTAAATTTTACCCCTGTACAACATTTCCCCACTATATTTCTGAAAACGCCCAAAGAGGATTTTAGGGGACTTTTATATGTTATTCTAGACACTTTCTGCACCAATCCTGACATTTTCAGCTTGTGTCCAGAAAATTCCACGTTAAAACTAAAATTCTCTTGGACCTACATGACACAACCATTAATAAGTGTTTGTATGGCAACACACAAAAAGCCTATCTCCACATTTCTGGGGCTGGCCCCCGCATAGTGCAATATCCCCGTGTGTTCGATAATTAGTGGGCTGGGCAGTCTGGTGGGGCAAGTTGACATCGACTATAAAGACCTAAGTCAGGATGTTTTAGACACATCAATTGGTTAGAACCAAGTCGAGGAAGTAATAGTGCGAATACCGTTTTTCGACATCCGTCCAGCGCACGTATTTTCAAAACACTAACAATTACGTGCCGGTGGCTAGCGGGCAGGGGTCGATGTTAATACATATGGTCACGATGATTGTGTTTGTAACTGTGCGTCGTTTCAGTTTTATTTACTTTCTCTTCCGTTTGAATCAAACACTTGTGATCAGCATTCCCTGCATTATTTCTTGCTGTCACACACGAATTTATAGCCTTGAATGTGGCATAGGTCCCTGAAAGTCAACATTGGTACCAACTGTTGAACGTTCTTGCAAATTCCTCGTTTGACAGGTCCTTGCACTGGCTTTTCATTGTTAGCCAGATTGCACGAGATACTCAGTTGCAGGGCATTGACGTTGATGGAGACGGGTCCAATGCACTGACGTTGGCGTTAATGGATCCACTTTGCGGTTGTCTGGAAGAACTGTTATCGGCAACACTGCCAGGGAGCTGTTTAAAGTACTCGTTGGAACCTTATGATGGAAAATTATATGAAAGGTTTACAAATACGATTTCTTATTCTTTCATTAACAGCAAATTCTCTTCTATACAATACACGTTTGCTGGAAATCGTCATATTGTAACCATTGTTGAAAAAACAGGGAAATTTTATTTATGGTCGTTCCAATCGCGACCATCGCACGTAAGGATGTTGATGCTTATCTTGATATGGATAGGAGAACTCTAGCTATCACGATACCAAAAACCTATGTGAATGTTTAGTAGGGCAAGTCGTGACGAGTGGAACAAAAACAGCAACAACTTCATTAGTCAGGTTTACAAATACGGTCGTAGAGGATAAATAAAAAACATCCCAAGCCATTTACACCGCATCAGCTAATAACCTCTGTATTTTAAGAGAATAAGGGGAGGAACACTTTTACAGCAATTTAGTCTGTATCCTCATACCTTTCTGATTCCAATGTAAAAGCTAGTGCATTGGAAATGAAGTCATTTGGTCGGTATGGTTTTCTATAGATAACGCGTACAATCAATTAAAACGGTGAAAAGGTGAGTTCATGGTCCTCGCATTTCTCTAATGGTTTTAATTGTTTGAAGTTTAAAATAGGTAATTGGATCCTTTTTAATATAGGTTTTTCCCGTTCGATTCGCAATGTTCATCGGAATTCAACAATTGGTCATTCGAGTTTTTTGTCCTGTGTTATGAATTTATCCACCTTCAAACGGCGATATAATGGGGGTAGTTGGATACGTCTTTGGTCACTGGGTTTACAACAATTGGTCTTTTCAATTCGTCAGGTGTTTAGGGGCAAAACCAAATATTTGTGCAACTTGATAGCACCAAAAATTAGAGAGTTTTTGTGTTTAAGCCAATATGTGACTGTCTGGGTCAGGGCCATTATCTAATATTCTAAATTAAAACAGTAAAAGCTGTTTATAATTTTGACATGAGCCAAAAGTAAAAAACTACATTTAAACATAATAAATCCAAATTAAATCTGGAGTTTGATTTGTCCCCACCACAAACTTTCGAATTTATTTAATTTCAAATCCATGTAATTTAGAGCGCACCCTCTCTTGAGTATAGGGCATCACGAAGCAACCTTGTGCCGGAGGGTCATAACGGTCCCACTTCCTATCCTATTAAAAGCCATTTCAAATGTTAGGCCTAAACGCTTGTGATACCCGCCCAATGGGGCCTATCTACTACGAATTCGAATTATATGTTTGTTACGAAATCCGTATGACCAATGAACGAAATCGGTTGGCCCATCTCAACGAAATTGTATGAACCGACGAATTTGAATTAACCCAACGACCCGGTGGCGATCATTGGACGAGTAGAGTGCACCAGGGTTGAAGTTGTTTTTGAACCAAAGACGAAACGGGTTGAAATGTACAGTTTCGATGTTTTGTTGGGACGAATTTGAACTAAAGCCATTGTTGAATTCGGAAGAACATTGTGCGAAACCGAACGGAAAAACCTATAATAACGTATAACATATGTTCTTATCCTACTTCCCATGAGTTTGTTTTGAAGAAAAAACTTTCTTTGAAATTTATTTGATGACCGTGTACACATATCCAATATGCATTGGTCCTCTTTTCTCATACGCGGATGCTTTTCCTCTCTTTCATGCACTTTTAGTTGTAGTCCCAATCACAATTCTGAACCATTTCATGAAATCGACCTCGGTCCAAAGCTGTCTCAAAATCTAAGTATCCGCCCAAACAGAAAAAATGAACAAATTAGTAGTCAGTTAATTAAGAAGAGACTTTCCTATTGTCAACAGCAAAAGCATGCATTGTAAGTGATCTACATGCAACAGATGCATAATGTGTTTCGCGTGCTTTGACCATTTGTTTCTGTTGGTGGCCTTTTATATATCTAACTCCACAAAGAGCATTTTTTCTGGTATATCCCAGAACCGAAATATTAATTATTTTCTCCAATCCACAGATTCCTCATTGGCAATAGGGCTTTAAAATCTAGAATACCGACCCTTATCTTTGTTGCTTGATTGTGGAAATCACGCTGGCTTATCGCAATTCCAAAAACTGCTTCTAGTTTGGAGGAAAATATCATTATTTGTCAGGAAATTAAATAAAGTTGAATGGTTTTGAGAGTTTTAAAGATGACTAAACGACATTTTTAGCGACCTTTTACTGCTTAAAGAATCAAGTTGTTTTTAGGGTTAATCATTCTTGCCTGAAGTTGGGTGGAATTGTGGGCATATTTTCTTTTCAAGTGTCTTGTTAATTGAAATGTATGTAGGGATTTTTAAAAAATATTGTATGGTGCAATCCATCCAGAATGAAATCTATGCGGCTTTTCTGTTGTAATGTTCAAGCCGGGCAATGCTTTTTTAGGAAAGTAGATACAAAGAAAATATAAAAACTAACAAATTATTACAGTACATTTAAACATAATATAAAGATCCAAATTTAAATCGGAGTTGATCTTGGGTCCCCACCACAAACTTTCGAATTTAATTTAAAATCCATATAATTTAGAGTGCACCCTCTCTTGAGTCATACATCACTTACAAAATTCCCGTCATAACGTCACTTCCTATCCTCTTAAGAGCCATTTCAATGTTAGGCCTTAAACGCTTGCATGATACCCGCCCAATGCAGGCCTATATACGACGAATTCAAATTATATTTTTTATGAATCCGGATGACCAATTACGAAATCGGTTGGCCATATACACAAACGAATTGTATGACCCGACGATTTCGAATTAACACAACGAACCGGTGGATCAATTGACGAGTTAGAGTGCCCCAGGGTTGAATTGTTTGACCAGACGAAATCGGGTTGAATAATGTACGTTCGATTTTTTGGGACGAATTTGAACTAGCAATTTGTTGAATTCGGATGAACATTGTGCGAAAACCGAACGGGAAAACCTATAATACGTATACATATTTTCCTTTCTACTCCATGAAGTTTGTTTTGAAGAACAAACTTTCTTTGAAATTTTGACCGTGTACAAATATGCCAAATAGCAGTTGGGTCTCTTTTTCTCATACGGCGATGCTTTTCTTCTTTCATGCACTTTTAGTTGTAGTACAAATCATAATTCTGACTCAGTTCATGAATCGACTCCGGTCCCAAAGCTTTCTCAAAATCTATATCCGCCCAACAGGAAAAAATGAACAAATTAGTATCAGTTAATTAAGAGAGAATTTCTCTTGTCAACAGCAAAAGCATGCATTGTAAGTGATCTACATGCAACAGATCCCATAATGTGTTTCGCGTGCTTGACCTTTGTATTCTGTTTTTGGCCTTTTTATATCTAACCAAAAAAGGCATTTTTTCTGGTATATCCCAGACTCGAAATATTAATTATTTTCTCCACTCCCAGATTCCTTCATGGCAATAGGGCTTTAAAATCTAGAAAAACCCGACCCCTTATCTTTGTTGCTGTGATTGTGGTAAAATCAAGCTGCTTATCGCTCCAAAAACTGTCCTTCTAGTTTATGGGAGGAAATAATCATTATTTGTCAGGAAATTAATTTGAATGTTTTTGAGAGTTTTAAAGATGACAAAAACGACAATTTTTCAAGCGACGCTTTTACTGCATGAAAGAAAATCAAGTTGTTTTAGGTTATATCAGTCTTGCCTGAAGTTGGGTGGAATTGTGGGCATTTTCTTTATCAAGTGGGTCTTGTAATTGATAATGTATGTAGGATTTTTAAAAAATATGGTATGGTGCAATCCTCCAGAAATGAAATTTGCGGCTTTCTGTTGTAATGTTCAAGCCGGGCAATGCAGTTTAAGTAGAGTAAGATACTAAAATATAAAACGACAAATGAGTACAGTACAATGAGCAATCTATTGTTTTTGTTCTACAAAACGCACCGCAATGTACAAGCATACTGTTGTACATACAACACAAACGTTTAAGTATCATATCCTTAGGTGGCATAAGGATGTAATAATTATCTCATTTTTTTATATTAAACAAGCCATTTTATTTCTGTTGATTAAAATCTATGATCGGTTCAAGAATTGGTCCAAAACAATAAAAATTCTTTGTTCATTTTGCATACATTTGGAGTACCTGTTTTGCATCATCAAAATATGTATGTGTCGTTGTAATTTCTATGTGAAAGTATAACACACCCCTGTAAATATAGTGAATAATCCAACACATCATATTGCATATCATTGAATTTATCATTCGTGCGGGAGAGGAGTTTTAAAAATAACGCTGAGACTTGTGCCAACCGGCTTCAAGCCAATCCCAGTTGCCCTGCGCCAGATATGGAGGATGATGATGGAGGATAACATGAAGATTCGAAGCCATAAGTGACATTTTTTACAGGCATAAGAGGAACATCAATAAGAAGGGTCCAATAGCATTGCCTTTTTCAGGAGATTAAGGCTGAGGCAATTTTTCTTTGAGTGGGCAGGACGCGGAATGGGTCCATATTCCATGCCCAGCAATTTCTCAGAACCTGGCAGTTTCTGACTAACGGACAGTTTTCCCGAGGATGTGTAGACCGCCTGTTAGTTTGGTTGACGATTTCGGCCCCAGCCTTAACACTGGAGCTTCTTATCAAGGCGCGTCAGCAAGTAGAGGCTGTTGATTGTAATTCCTCGTCTACCTTTTCAGCTACCGTCAGTGGCGTAGCCAGAGGGGCGGGGGGGGGGGCAAAGCGCCCCCTGTGGGGATCTTGCCCCCCCTCCCCCCCCCCCCCCTTGCCCCCCTGAAAAAATAGTGATTTACATGGTCCATATACTATACTAACAATTTTTTAATATAAAAAAAGAAAAATTAAAAAAAATGTGCCCCCCCCCCCTTGTGCCCCCCTGAAAAAAAAGCCTGGCTACGCCACTGGGCTACCGTGTGGTTATCGTATAAATCCTGACATTCATCGCCAGCACCCGGATGTAACTCGTGGATTGAGAGTTAGCTGCGTTGATGAGTCGGTTGCACTAAGCATTGCATACACATCCAGATCCCGCTTGTATTGGGTGCAAAACGGCTTGGGTCCCCTTTATCTGTCATTGTTCAAACTTCGCCCAATCAGCCTTGCCAAAATTCAAGGCCTTTACTAGTTTGCTTATTCTGTGTCAGGTGACAATTGAATGGTGGTTAAATGTGGTTTTTTTGTGTTTTGTGATCTTGAAACTCTCAAGGAATTCGTCGGAGCGGGGTCTGGTTTCCCCTAGGTGGTACTTGCTGAAAGCCCTAGGTTGGGTTTGTCCCTGTAGTCCCTCATCCTGAGTGTAAGCTATAAGGTTCCTTCGGGTGTCGGAAGGGTTAGGTCGTTGCGAGGCCCAGGTTTTGAGGCATACCCCACCATTATAGCTTCTGGTCTATCATACTGTCCCCGTAGTTTGACAGTTAAAAATAGTGTCCTTCATACTAGGCCAGGCGCCTTTGAAATACGAAGGGTGACTCGGTGGGGGCTTGTAATGGACCATTTTCCCAGATGAAGTTGTTCAAGTATGACTAATATCACATTAAAGGAAATCCTGAAAATACATTGAAATCGTTAAATTAATATTTTAGAACATGTGCATGGTGAATTTATACCCCTAACGTTTTTTTCAATTCACTTTTGAAAAAATCACAGAGCGGACCCTGCTGATTAGTGGGAAAATTGCACCTAGACTAACAATAACAAACCGCTACCTCTTTTTTTTGGCGTCTGGTCGCCAGTATTCCTCTAGAGACGTTAGGGATTACAATACCTAATTTTTGTTAGCATAAATTGGCTTAAAGGTTAATATAATTAAACCGCCTTTTAAACAAACTACGCTAACGTTCCATGAGATCACCGAAACAATGTTGAAATTTCCACAAATCTTTGCAAATGTAATATAGTGTCAATATGCCTTTAAGAACAGATCCGTAACTTGTTTGGAGGTAACCTATCTGACCAATATCTTTAATCATCGTCACCTACCTCCCACTTAGTGACTGACACCCTCTTTTGAAAGTTATCAATTTGAAGATAACGGTCCCGGATACTGTGACACTTTGCAGCTTTGTTATCTTAAACCTGCATTGATACGAAAGTAACCTTGGAAGATATATTACCAATTCGAGCTATAATCTATACGTTAAATATCAGCTGTATATATATATGTTCCAAGTACATTAATGGATATTCACTAAAGGAATAGCGTAACAGCGTAACGTTCTGTGGCTTTGAATTAGACATTTCATTGCAATATTTTGGTTGACTTTTTAATGCATGTCAAGTTTCAAATTAACACATCAAAACATGGTAAAGCTCTAAATGATCCAGTTCCTTTTCCCAATTTAAGTGTCCAGAAGTAGGGCCTTGGCCATATGGGTAAGCCACATTCACTTAGCCAATGGGGACAGTGTATTGGCAAACATAAAAACATATCTGTTGAAGATTTGAAATTGATTTAATCCATGGGCGCAAATTTTTTAGCTCAAATGTAGACAACCTACCCTACTCCCGAAATTACAATTCCTGAAATATTTTTAGCACGATATGATTAAAGACAATCATACAATGTACTTACCACCTTTTTGTTTACAATACTTGATCTAGGCGCAAATGATTGTTGTGGCTTAAAAGATGCCACGTATATGGTTAGCTTCGTGTTTAGCGTGTGTAGACATGAGCAAGAGTGTCAGATTTGTGTTGTAAGCAAATATTCCGTGACCCCTTTGACACCGATTTTCACGTGCAAGCAGAAGTACGCAATATCTAGATATGAGGTCACATGTGGTCCAGTGATAAGACGGCCACTCATGATCTGAACGTTGTAGGTTCGAGCCCCGCTGTGGCCATTGTGTTGCGCCCTTGGGCAAGGCACTATTACCCTAATTGCTTCGTCGACCCAAGCGATATTCGGGTAGCTGTTATGGGGAATTTACAATCTAAGTGCTGATAGAATTGTACGCTTGGCCGGCTGCCGGACTATAGTTGAAGCGAAATGATTGTGACGATTTCTGATGGGAGCGTGATAATAATTGGCAAACATCGCTTTTGCCTACTTGCGTAAAGGTCTATATAAGCTCTTCATTTTAATAATTATCGTCTCATATTAGAGAGGCAACAACCATGTTATTGCGTGTTTGCCCACAAAACCCCACTTTAAATAAGAATTCAAATGGAATTTTACACCTTTCAGATAAGAAGTGCACGGGAAGTTTCATCATCCGCCCACAAAGAGCGATTCACAATTTAAATCATACTTAGAAATGCACATTTCAATTATACTATTGCGCAATTGTAAAATAAACTTTTCTTCTCAAAGGTTCAAACAGAATTATATCATATTAAATGACTAAAATCAGGATACCTACACATGACCATAATAACGTTTTTTCAAAACTGTACGCAATTCCTTCTTCTGGATCATCAAGATGATAGTTCACTTATGCCTTTAGTTCATTTTTTTAAACTTCCCATCCTTCACGATCTATGGCGGGATACATTTGGCAAGTCGAGAAAAAAAAAAAAAACAACCTTTCCTTAATTACCCATATTCAACTATAAAAAAATCAAAATGTTTCACACCACCCCCCCCCCTACACCCTACTTCCTTGCACACACTCACACATGCGCGCACACACGTACATACGCGAGCACTGCACACACACACTTATAGACCATCTATTTGAAAATTATGTCTACACTATAATGAATTGTGGCCACATAACATAGCCTTGTCGACGACAATACATTTGTGGAACAAATACTTGAAAAACTTCATACAACAACACTCTCTGTTGTAATTGAAACCTCAGTGGCTTAACGGCCCTCTGCCGGAAATTGTTACAGCTGCTACAGAAATAGTATGATTTGCATGGCTGGCAATCCTGTGAACGTGGTATTGTTTTATTGAAGCTATTGGAGTTACTGATGAGTCCATCTGTAATACTTTTTATCTGACAAAAATACTCCTTAAGTATCCATGTCTTTTTTGCCACATTTCACTTCTTCCAGGAAAAGCTTGCTTTGTTTTCAACCATGTATGTGTGCTGTACCAAGTGCGCACGCAATAGGGTGCTGTTCCAGAATGCAATACAAAAGTATACTGTGCTATATTTTACATTTTTTGTGTTTGCAATCTCATCGTGGGGTAAGCATTTAATAATGATCTGAATGGTTTCAGATTGATTTCAATGTTCTTATGGGAATGTTACAGCAGAAAATACGCATTTACTTTAGATTTAAATAGCTCACATATTAAGCAGAGGTCAAGTAAACTAATCCCCATTATCACCCTGTGGGGGCCCACAGGGCCCTTTTACAATTTTCCTCCTTAATTACCCCGCAAATGTGAAACAGATACCATGTATTTTTTTACTTGCTATTTGCCAAAATTAAGAATTTTTAAGCCAATTTTTGAGAGGCATCTGTTATATTGTACTATTTGACGCCAGAATGACTTTGAACAATTTGCGCCTTCTGTGATTACCTAATGCCTAGATGAATGTCCTATATATATCAAACTATACTTTTAATCCTCAGAACCAGATGAAAAAAAAGCAAACAACAAAACGCAACAAAAAAAAAACAAAAAGACAACAAACAAAAAAACACAAACAAACAAATACACTTTTAAAAACGTAATGATTATTGCTTTAATTAATCCTTACTTTGTTCCCCGGTCAATTCCCATTTTGCAATCCCTTGGTCCCGCCTCTCCAGAATTGGCGATGTTATGCATATTGATATTCAGAACATGGGCTGTAATCATTTAGCTCGGTGCTATTTCGATAGACAATATTTTCCATAGAGTTTAGCATGACTACCTCACACATGTCCTCTCTTGGTAACTCTGTACTCTACTGAGTAGTAAGCTACTTGACAATTTCCCATTGGTATATCCCACGTGATTACAAAGAAGAGGAATTGTCATCTGGATCGTCCACTTTGTATGCTGCTCACTGCCCGATGGAGCTAATTTGTGTAAAGATAAGACAACCTTGCGTAATACGTTATTTTGATCATATTATTAATACTTCATCATCAATAACATGACAATGCTGTTATACAGAACGTATTTCGATTAAAAAAACAAAAGATCTCGTTCATATTTGGATATTAAGGAGAATGTAAAACAAAACAGAAACCCAGTCGACCCCACAAATTCATCACAGACAACTCTTAATATTTTGCCTAGGCAAAAAAAAAAAAAACACCAGTTTTTTTTTTTTAACATTTTTAGGAAATTAGACTCCTTATTTTTTAAAATAATTTTCAAGATGGTGATTCACTTATCTTTTTCGGGAGATGAATGAAAGACAAGGGGAGGATTACAATTATCTCAACCTTTTAAGGTTAGGATTACAAGAACAGACTTATGGTATAAATCAACCGTTACTTTTTCCATTGTTTTAGCGCACTGAAGCTGCACCATTGTTAAAGCTAGCGAGACATATGCAATTATGGCCGAAACCTGCCCTTGAATTTCTAGACATAATGTCCTCGCCTCTATGCCGTACTTCACTGAATTGTAACCCGATTCGCTGGTCTGCCCACAGAAGTGTGTTGACAGCGTAACCATAACCGAAACCGAACCGGGGCCATCTTAACGCTAAAGTCCTTGTTTGTGGCCGGCCGGGTAAATTTCCCTAGCAGGGGTCCATATAAATTACTAACACTGATCTTACAAACAACCGACAAACTCTATAAAATTTTCATTGGTCCTCCTAGCCGTCCTTTTTTACTTTGTTCCAATTTCAAGGTATTACTAAGTGTCATAAATATAATAGTTTCATAAGTAGATCGAAAAATCTAATCCAGAAATGGGCCGATAAAGCCGGGGGGGGGGTGCACATATTCCAAGGTGGAATATGATGCGTGACAAGAAACGCGTAAAAGGGTATCTTTTTTCCCACAGGCCGATGTACGCGCGCTAAGCTAACCATCTAATGAAGTTAGCCATACAAGCGATTAGGGTGTCCAAAAAGCAAATACTACGGAAAAAGGTATGTTTTTTTCGAAACCCTGAATTGTGATGTACGCGAGATCACAAATTATCAAAAATAAATTTGTATTTTGAAGTAAGCAACATGATCAAAGCCATAATAAGGTATATTATCAGCCAAGCGTTGCTTACATGATTAGGGTGCAAAACTGCACAAAAAGTCTTTGTTTATGGTAGTCAAAAACATACAAAAAATGCTTGTTTAAGGTATGTTTTTTAGTCGGTGGAAATACTTTGTTTAATGGTGCTTTCGGAGTTCCATTTCACCGCATCATATCACCTTTTGAATTCAACTGCCCCCCCGTGGTATAAAAGAGGTCTCCTTAACATTAAATGATGATTTGACTCTTCTACTGTGTTTCTTAATACTGCTTTGTTTTCTTTCCATTTCTTGAGCGATTTAAATCGCTGGCTATGTATAACTCCTTTTAATAAGCATTTGGTCCATTCCTCCGATAAAGGTTCAAAAAGTCGTTTTAGTGTCGCCTACAGTCATTCCAGTTTAAAGCTTGTTTTTGGCTTAAGAATGAAATGTTTTAAAATGAATATAAATTATACTTAGGAGTTATGTTTTAAATGTTCCGGACTAGATGTTGTAACCTGGATGAGAAAGTATCAAGCAATAAGGCAAAGATTGCATAATTCGTTTCTTTTCTTCGCCATGTCCGCCATCCCAATCCTTTCTCTTTAAAATGTGTCCCTGCTCGTTACACAAGATCGCATTCACAGATTGCATTGCATTTTTAATCAGCTCCTCTATTATGCCCTTATGTAAGTTTAAACACAGATAATATTGATTATTAATAAGTTTCTTAAGAGTTCTCTGAGAGCATTTCGCCAAATTGCGACAGATACGTTACGATAATGCTAATGGAACAAAATGGCTAAAAATTAACTGAATACCTATGTTCCATAGTGTGATAAAATCGAGAAGATGTCAATGTTTATATTATACATTTTTTTTCATAAAAATCCTGGTTTCATCAACGTAACAATTCCAGCCCTAGTAATGTAAGAAATCTCTCCTTTTACGTTCAGACCGCGACAGATACGGTACATCCCTCCTGCTACGCTCTTGCAATATTGCGTGATACATAAAGTCGAATACCATACCATGCTTTTAGTATGAAGGTAATCCCTGATAACGTATAGAGACTAAGGCGGTGAAGCACGTACTTTCATCAAGACAGCACGACTAAGAAACGGCCCCTACGTACGTTACGCCAGATACGTTACTTAATGTTAACGTTGGCAATGATACTAAACATCGGAGAGATTTTTCAGATCACCCTGCATTGTTCCGGGTTCTGAGAATATTAAAGTTTACGATTTTCAATGATTTTCAGGAAATTCTTAATGTTGATTTTTCGTCTTTTGAGACCAAACTTGAACCAATAACGGAGAATGCCCATTTATACAACCTGGATTTGAAGTCTCTCCCAGACCGGTTCACTATGGCTCCACAGTGCTTGGCTGATAGTCAGTTAGCTGCCACACTAAACTTGTAAGTTGTGCATGGGTCCATATTGTGAACGTTAACGAAGGTATTTTTGTTCTCAAGTCCATCACAATGGATATCATTTTGGCAAATTCTTTAAAATATATATACTGATATCCATCAATACACTCCTGGTTGTTATCACACGTAGCCAGCACTACTACTCCCAAGTAAACCCAAGCTACTGTGTTAGTTCGGCGGCATTTTCCTATCGCCCTCACATTTTCCGGTGGATCTGGTCCTGTCAGATATATGAAATGATATTTCTGAACACTGTAATTAATTTCTCACATCATCCCCGGATCCAGGATGTGTGGGGGAAGAGGGGGAAGAGGAGGAAGGAGGGGGAGGAAGAGGAAAGGAGGGGACGACGATGACGGGAGTGCAGAATACTTTGGTGGTAATATTTTTTAATTCATAGTTTTTTAAAATTTTAATAGAAACACTAAATATGATAAATAACATGAGCCTACCGCATTCCGCCAAATCCTCAGTGTCGTCTTTATTGTTTTTAATTCAGAGACGCGTACATGAGGATAATTCCCGTTACCAGCCATACACGGAACGCAACTTTTTTTTGTACAGGATTACATACTTATAAAATATTTTGTTTTACATATTTAAGAAGGTGTCAGTAAATGTACGTCTGTGTTGGAGTAACATATACAGGGTGAGTCAAAAAACTTGACCCTGGATCCGTGTCGCCATTTTTATTTTAAGTGACAAATATCTAACATATTTGGATAATCTGAAGCTGGGCCCCCCGGGTTTCTTACCGTTAATTACTGCAAATATCATTCACATCGGTTAGTAGAGACCGAGCTACAGTTTGAATTAAGTATTCGGTTTTCTGCTCTGTCCACGGCTTCACATTGAAAGACGGCGTCAGCGAAGGAAATCAGTGTCCAGAAGAAAATCAGGCTATTTATTCACTGCGGATTCTGATTGAAATGACTGTAGCTCGGCCTATACTTAACCGATTGGAATGTCTTTGCCAGCAATTAAAGATAATGAAAAATAGCTTCCGCAGATACCACAAGATGTTAGATATATAATTATTTACAAATTCAAAATGGCGGGGTACACAATTAGGGTCAATTTTTTTTTTGATTCACCTGTACTTTGTATGAAGTGAATAGAAAACCGGAAGCTTTATCAATTAAATTGCATTAAATTTAGGTTTTTTAACTATGAGTGAATCGTGTTAATTTCTCGCTCTCCCTAAAATTTTACCCCGGCCAGCTCTTGCACAGTGTAAGATGACGTGTACCTTAATAATGAATATTATTGTGGTTTCTGCTTTTTTGGTGCACCAATGTGGTTTCTAATAAATCCTGAAGGAGTTACTCTAATTTACAAAAAAAGTGTGGCAATTAAAAAAAACAAAAAAACTAAAAAATTGCATTTCCAGATATTTGTGTCTTGGTTAATAAGACTTTTAAACAATGCCTTGTATTGGATCAAAACGGTAATATTTTGATAGGGGCCGTTAGGCTGATTGGCATAGGTAGTTTGCCATGCTTTCCGTTGTCTTTCTATGAGATATTGCCTTCAACATCAAAAAATTAGGAAAAAAAATTGATGGTCGAAACACAACATCAAAATTATAAAAAAAAAAATGGAAAAAAAAACCAGCATTGACTTGTCCAAATATCAATGTTTCTTGTTGCCCCAAACATGCGTAGACATATGTATTGATGATTTTCTGTATTATCATTTATGAAATACAAACATAATGTCGTGAAAACATTTTGTGTTATTACAGTTTACCTTCACAAAGTAGTTGCTAAGTTTGGTAAAACTTCTATACGAGATTGATGTGCATTTTATTTCAAGGTAAAAATAATGCGACAGTGAAAATGGGTTTCCTTGCAGCTCACAATGACTATTAAAAAGTCTAAGAAATGTGGATTTTTAAAAAAAATATGCGACCTGTTAAGGAAGTGTATTAAGTTATCCACATTTCAAGCAACCAAACAAGTTATTTAAATATTGATCAAGAGCGCAGTGCATCTTTTCCTACCAACAAAAAATTATACAAACTTTCAATCAGAGACATCTTAGTCCATGGGAGATGTGAAAAAATGGTCAAAATGTTTTAGTTATTGTGTAGTCTGTACGTTATCGGTCATTACACTTGAATGCGTGTGTTCAAATCATCAACTATAATTTGCCCATGGAATGATATTGGTTCAATTAATGTTATTTAAGAAAAAATTATGTAAAGGTATTTTATATTTGGTTATTATGGGGTCTAATTTTCGGGAGAATTCAATATCCCAGGATACATAATAAACTAGCAAATTGAGCAATTAGCTATAAAACTTTAACTTCGTAACCAAATAAAAAGGTCCCAACCAACCTCTCTGATAATGTCATCAGTGTTGCAATTTGTTGCTTGAAATTTTGATAACGTAATAAACCTATTCCTTGCTGTACAAAATTTTGTGTGCATACCGTGCAGAAACGTAGAATGTGTTGTTGGCATATTAATTTGTTCCTGTAATAGGGATTGAATACTTAATGTTTAAAACATATTTTTTTTTTTGGGGGGGGCGCTGCCCTTATCTCCAAAATGCGCTATTTTCATGAATCACCATATTCCTTGGGTAACTGTATTCCCGGGAGAATGCAACCCGTCAACAATTTTTCACGACGAAGGAATATTTTAGTGCACATTTTTTTTAATAAATTAAATGTCATTACTACTTTGAGATAACAGGCTCTTGTTTTATATCGCGTATTTTTAAAGAGGTTTAAAATACATACGTAGAGCCAAAACAATAACGAGTCAATATATAAAAGTAAAATTTTACTCTTCAATTCTAAGGGCAAACCTTTATGGTAGCTTACCTTCGACACTGTCATTGCAGTCACCTCTTCTGCTAATCCTAATCCAACGCTGTTGATTGCTGCTATCTGGAACCATAAACATGCCCCGGCTCCAAGCCTGTTATGTTAACATCATCTGTGTTTGCGTCGTCTGTGTTTTAGTATCAATGATGAAGCCTGTCACTGTTTCTGTTGTTTGAGTTTGTAATTATAATTGAGAATCAATGTATCCACCTCTTGATCACAAGGAACCTCTTTCCAAGTGAGAAAGGGCTTATCTGTCGTCGAACTAATCTCTGTAACATTTGGTCCTCTATTCGGTACTGTTAAATGCATGGACAAAACCAAAACATGGTAATAGTGTTCAATAAAGATTAAAACTAACCTCGATTTTACCAAAAAATGTCAAAATTGTAACTTGTGATAAATTGTGGTCTTCGTTACTTATTGAATATTTATTAATCTTTCCCTGGAGATGGCAGCGGCACCAAGTGTTGAAAAAAAATTCATATGCGCTTGGCCGGATTCGACCGGCGACCCCTCCTAATTACTAGTGACGGCGCTCTAACAAACCGAACTGAGGCCACAATCGAAACCACACCTATAGATGGGTATCTTAAATCGCTCTTCTTCCACCACCCATTCTTGTGGCTCAGTTGGTTAGAGCGCCGTCTCTAGTAATACAGAGGTCCGCCGGGTCGAACCCTTCCGCCAGTGCATATGTTTTTTTTTTCAACACTTGTGTGCGCTGTGGCCATCTCCAGGGAAAATTAATAAATATTCATCCTTGTCCTACCTGGAGAACTAAGTAGTTAAAACTGTCCCAAAAAAATATATATTGCATATGTATATACCGTTCTGATGTTATCCTCTAGGAAATCCGATGACCACCTGTCGAACCTAACACCTATAGAGTATCGCTCGCTTTGCAACCAACCCAGTCTGGTGGCTCAGTTGGTTAGCGCCGTCCCCTAGTAATACGGAGGTCACCGGTTCGAACCCGGCCAAGCGCATATGGGTTTTTTTTTCACACTTGTGTGCGGCTGGCCATCTTCCAGGGAAGATTAATAATATTCATCCTTGTCTACCTGGAGAACTAAGGTAGTTACAATTTCTTTACTTATTGCAACATGGTACCATGCTCTGCTGAGATTCCTTTAAAATTACTGCTTTTGTGACGCTCTCAACTATGATCGGCACCGGTGTGAAAGTAATCAATAGTCCGCATGTATCATAGTCCCGGGCTCGATAGACGACAGCGGAATAAAGCGTGAAACTAGGTACGTGAAGAGTCCACTGAATCGATTGCCCTATTTTTCACTATTGTTCCGGACTGTGAGCCCGGAGGACACTCTCCTGCTCCCACCGGTCCTACCTGATTACTATAGGTATGAAAGAAATGGGGTTTACATGTTTTGGGTCTGCAAAGATGTTACGTCACAGTCTGCTAACCATCTTTCCCTTCAGACTTTTGTTCATCTTCGGTTCTTTTTCGAATAAATGATGAAATATCGGCCAAAAGTTAATTGAACGCACAGTAAGAAGTTCAAGGTATTCATTCGTGACGGAGGACAGGTTAATTTTTGTGTAAAACAATCATAAAAAGAACTCATCAAATCGGGTGGTGATAACATGAAATATTTTAAACTGAAATGAGAAATCGCATGCTCTGCACTTCCATGAGGGGAATCTGAATGCTTTGTGTTCCGCATACCGAGCGATTTACTGGATATTATTTGCTCGCCGTCAATGTAGCATATTGTTCATTCTAGTCCGAGATAATTAGGGGGGAAATGAGATAATATTTTTATTAATTTTCAAGAAAATGTATTATATCTAATATTTATCTGTATAAATCACGATTTTTGTGTACACAAAGCCTTTAATCCAGCACTTTCCCTTTCATCCCATGGCCTATTCGCTTTGTCCCTTGTAATGTTCTGTGCATCCAGTACTGTCCTGTCCTTCCAGGGGGGGGGGGGGGGGGGGGGGGGGGGGGGGGGTTGGGGGGCTGTGTTATAATTTCCCCCCTTAAGGGTAATTTATATTTAAAAAAAAAAAAAAAAAAAAAACATATTATTTATTTTTTAAATTTAGGTTGGGTCAAGTTTAAAGCAAACCTCAGGGTTATTTTTGGATCTCTCCCCCTATTTACATAAATACACTTGGAAAGCTTCCTATGGTTATAATAGTCAAACTATTGTACTAATACTTTATTATCATTAAGCATAACTTTATAACCCATTATGTGACTTGTAATATCTGGTATTAATCATATTGCCCCTGCCGGGTTCGGGGTGAGATAGGCCCGCTGTCCCCCTTACATGCCGTAAAAGGCGACTAAGAGGGGCCCCCTGCGGGTTCGGGTTTTAGAATAGGCACCACTGCCCCCCCCCCCCCCTTACATGTCGTTAAAGGCGAAGGGGCAACTCTCTGTATCTGAACAGAAGGGTTGTATTAATTTAAATTTTGTATTTTAAGGTATTCTATTGTATGACTGTAAATTTAGATGTACTTAAAAGTATTAAAATAATATGAATATTTTGGATATTAACTCGTATAAGTAGTTTAAATCTGTATTAGTTAACATAAAACACACAATTTATCAATTACTAGGTACATATATAAGACCATCTAATTATCTGTAAAATATTGGCCCCCTTTAAAAAAATAAATCAATATTGTTGAGTTATCTTTTTTTTTTAAAGGGGATCTGATGTGAATTATTGATTATTAGCTCTTGTAGATGAAATTTGTCTTGATACAATGGATGGGTGATTAACTTTGTCTCATTGTATGATGTGTATGCCGTAATTATAATTTGGAATTGATTAGTGTATCTTGTGAAGCTATGTTTTTTCTATGTGAACTTGTTGAATACCATTCGTGGTTATCTTGCATCTTTTTTAGCATATTAGGCCTCTTCAGGTGATAAATGTCCTGAAGAGGCTGATCTCTTTAAATATTGTTATCTTTTTTTTAAAAATGTTGTGATTAGAAATTTACTATGTTGTAATGTTTCAAAAAGATTTTTGTATTTAAAGGGTAGATTTTTTTTTTTTTCCCCCTTAAGACACGATATGGGCCAACCGTGTTTGAGTTGTCGTTAAATGCTTAATACTCACTCACTCACTATATCATATTGTATACTTATATCGGTCATTATTATGATTTCGATGTTCTGAATAAGACAAATCTGAACCTGAAATCGGTTAAATTCTGAAAGGTCGGACTCCAATTTTTGATACCTAATAACTGTTCACAATAAAAATGTCCATCTATTCAATTCATAATTGGACATGTTTATTTTCTCTTTCAATTTTTGTCCTCTAAACTCGAATAACAAGTTCATAATGATAATCATTTAAGAGGAATCTGATCTCTGACGCAACGCTGCTACTAAATGAAACCCCCAATTTCAATTGACAGCTCCTAAATAATGTGTTTGTTAAGAATATTAGTTTAAAAACTTACAACACTTAAAATGACGTGCATTTTGTTAATCTCACTCTTTATACCATTAAATACCTATCGTTCATATTGCTAAATTGATAAAATGTTTAAACGCAATTGCACATCGCTGGATACCCTTAACGTTTTGGTTTTCCTCTAAAAACGTTGTCCAATTTGAACTTTCACTTTACACACTTACCACTTGCTGGTGTTGAAGTGGGATGCATACACATCCTCGCCTAGCTGATCACCAACCGCTGGTGTCACATACACAGTGTAGTCGAATTTGACAATAAACCAGCAGAGAACTAATATGAAACTGAAGAATAACCACTGTGCATCCTATGCCATCGTCTACGACTTCGCATGGGTCCTTTCTTGTTAATGTAACGTCTAGTTTACTTGGAAATACAAGTTATACACTGGTGTTCTTCAGTGGTCCACATCACAGTAAATCGTAATCATATGCCCATGGTTTGATGTTAATTCCACTGAATGTCTTAAAGATTAACCCTTGTTTGCATGAAGCCATTTTTGTAACAAACCTAGGGAAGTCGGGGGTTTTAACACCACTTGTAATTGTCCTTATTCCTACAAATTTGCTTAGAATGTCCCTCTTTCCATCGTTATCAAAATACCTATTAACACAATTCTCATTATACGTCACTATCACGTAAAAATTTAATTGAAGTTTTAAAAACCCAAAAACTGGGTAAAGGATGGAACATTTACATTTTTCTGATCCAAAAACATTATTTCAACCTAAAACATTTCCTTCATATAGAGGTCAACATCCGCATGAAAATCGACAGTTCTGGAACTTTTGTTTTTTATGACAACTGATTGTCCCATTTCTACACTGTGTCCAATGGAATAAGTTTTGCTGACATACAAACAATCATTCTGACGTAATGCTAGGCATGGTTTGGTACTCAATTTGCTCACAATGAAAAAGGAAGGACCTTATCTATCCATTGTACCAAGCAAGTGTCTATCATATCTACTAGTTTGTACTATTGGTACTTCTCCTCCGAAAGGGGGTGGTTGCCACCCGTAATCTATCACTTGTACCACTCTGCACTTACCTCACCCCGGTGGATGTCCGGTTTTTTTTGGCATGCAAAAAGGGGATAAAATAGCAATTGACATTTAAATCAAACAAAAACGGGTTAACACACACACACACAACTTGGGGGGGGGGGGGGGTAACCACTCCATTTCGGATGACGAGGGTTAACGAAGGATTGCTTGTAACTTAAACACTTATGCCCTGGCTATACTTTACATATTTTTTGGTAATTTAAAAGTCGTAGAATAAATATACAGCCGTGTCCAGATGAATCCTCCTTAACTTTGGTACCATAATTTTCAAAATTTTTTTAAAAGACTTGATTTTTTGCGTTATATTCGTAAAGACTATTCTTTACCCCACACTTCCACTTTCATCATTGTCTTGAGAACAAAGGCGATGACGTACGCACACACCGCAAGTTAATAACAGGTACATCCCAGGTCATAACTAATCTAGTTTCCTACCACATCGCCACTACTTTTTTTATGTTTCCTAAACTATATTTGTTTTAAAAATAGCTTTGGGGCCACCCTGATTTTTGACTTAAAACACCCAATGGCGGCCAAAATCTCAATTTTGGCTAAAAGATACCAATTTCCCGTCGTAAAATGCGCACAAAAACCCAGAATTCCCCAGCTTTTAATATACAAAGGCAGGTCGTGGAAGGCAATTTCAAAATGGCCGCCATGACGCTCTATAGAAATAACAGCTATACATGGCCATAAAGTCATTTTCAGATTATTTTCGTAATCCGAAATGCCATATTAGAACTTATTTTGAGCTCTACGGCAAAATCTACATGGCTATAATTTTGCCTCGAAATTAAGCCAAAACAAAATCAAATTGGCTATGATTTTTAAAAATACAAATATTGAATCAAATTTGGCAAAAAAGGTATATTTTCGGGTCGTAATATGTGCACAGAAAACTTGAAATTTGCCTCTTTTAATGTACATAGGCATAGGCCAATGCCACTCGATAAACTGAAAATTTCCATTGTTTGATCACGTGACGCAAAGTTCAAAATGGCCCGCACAAACGTTAATTACAAATAAACGCAATTAAAGTTTATTCTTCGGATATGATCATAATGAAACGATGAATTATTAACTTGTTGTTGAGCTGCCTACCACAAAAGACAATGGCTATCATTTTGCCTCAAAATGGCAGTCAAAAATTAAAATGGCGACGCAGGATCCCAACATTGTCTTATACTCCAGTATATGTATTGCGCCGTAAAATTCGCACACAAATCAAATTTCCTTTTTGTGTGACCAAAGAATTAAATTTCCATTTTTTAAGTCGTGGCTGCAGCATCCTGGCTGATCTGCAATCACTGTTTTTAGGACGTGCATTGTATTGGTGGTGGTTGGTTGAGCACTTAGGTCCCGTGAACCCTCCCTCTCCAGTTGCAGTTGCCAGTAACTGCAATGGCAGTGTGTTTTCTTTTCTTCATCTACATACTGAAGCCCTGCAATATTTGTTTTTGAAGCTAGGAACAGTTAATGCGAGGTGACGAACAACTTGCCAAGTCAATGCCCCTTAACAATTCCACTAATGGGAAAACTAATGAGATAGGGCTCCGAATAAAAAGCAAGCTCCATTCAACTGGCTGGGTCACATGAACCTTATCTTGGTGTCTGGTTGTAGTTTTTCTTCCTGGCGGGAGTGTAGTTGTGCGCATAACTCCCAACTACCACACTCCTTGTTGTTTTCTTGTACGCTACAATGTATAGTTAGTTCTTATAGAGCCATTCTTGATAGTGAGTCCAGTGCCGCCCTTGGTTTTCTTCTTATTTGTCAGCCCAAGGGATTTGAAGCAGGTTTTCAGAGTCTCAGAGTTTTCTTTGACATGTTTGACAAGGTCTTCATTGCACTTCTTTCGGTGGGTTATGCCATATTCTCTTTCATTCTCTTCTGTCTGCCATTAGTGTTAGCTCTAATTACAGCACCCTTCTTTCTTCCTTGATAAGAATAGATCCGTGACATCTTTCCTCCGTGACCGTGGTGTATAATTTGGCGGGAAATTTATGAGGAGTTTTCTTTCATCCCACACCACAGTCCACACAAAGAGACACGATCGCATAGCATTTTATCTCCGATGTCTTCAGCATTTTTGGTGAACAGGAGTAGAGGAGCTTATTCTATCTGATGTTAATGCTGTTCCTTTGCAAAGTTCACATTGATAATCGTCGCATTTCATGTAAACTCTCTCCACCATTCCAGTTCTTGTTTCCCACGCATATTTCAAGTTGTGGTACTTCACAACTTTCATAGCATATTTAGGTGGATGGAAAGGGCCTTTAGTGGCGAACTTTGTTGTTTCTTCCTGTACAAGATGTATGGATTGGTACACCTTAGCAGTCCTGCCCACTTCTTCACGTATCGAGCTGACAGAGTTTAAAGATTCTTGGCAAGGGAGATAGGGAAGCAGTAGATATGGTTTTCGTATATCCACAAATCTTATTATGCTGTTCACTGGCAGTGTCATCCTATCCGAGAGGAAACATTAATTGGCCTGCACACATGGCCCACATCTCGTTCTCACGGGGTCCGTGAAGATCTATTGGCCAAGGAACTTCATGGATGCCTGGTGGACGAAGGGACATTTCCAAATCTAGAATAGATGAAGATCATAAACATGGATTTTTTAATTATGGACAAAATTAAGTCATGTTGAATTTGAGTTTGCAATTTTGATCTTGAAATTTGGAACTGTGAAACTTCTTGTCATGTGTGCACATTAAACACAGTTGAGGAAGAGGTATAGAAAAGGGAGGTTTGTGTTTTGACGTGGGGATAATTTGCAGATAACAATAGGCATACTCATTGTGATGCCTGTGATGGGGGGGGGGGCAGGGTATTTAATTTCTGTCTGGTCCGGGGGAATGGCATTGGCTTACAATTAAATAACTACTGCCAATTAGTAGCAGCACCACAGCTCATAGTGGAGGGGGGGGGGAGGTAGGACAGGACTTGCTTGAAGTTGGGCATTGGGATTTCCAAACGGTACATGGGAACTGTTACATGCCATTTACTATACCAGTCTCTGTGTCAGTTATAACAAAATCGCCTTTTAAACCTGAGTTCGATACATCTTAGGAATTTTATGGTAATTTTGGAATAAATTATTGACTTCAAAATCTTTCGGGGTTAGTGGATTAACCTCCAAAACTCACATATGGGCAGTTTCCACACATTGACCGTGTTCCCAATGACTAGCACCCGGAAGTTGATGGCATTTTGAATTCGCTTTTTTGGGTTGCTGTTGGGGGCATGTCTACCCCCACTTGAGTTATCCATCAACAGAAAGGGGGCGCACAGCCTAAATAGTTCCGCAAAATCTGCGTATTACTAAGTACTCCTTTTAAAAGCTTTTTTTAAAAACAATGCGCAATATGTTTTAGGCGAGATCTTGTCGACTATTTTGGAATTAGAAAGTAAAATTAGTGTCATTGAAAGCTGTGAATTTTGAGTGATATAATATAGGAAAAGCGAAAGATTTGGTTATTTTTACAAACCAAAATCGTAGTGGAACTAATGCATTTCACTCAGGGTGTGTATCGCAAAGTGCTGCGCTTTTGAGATTTTGGCCCGACATGATGCTCCAGAAGCATATGGTCCAGGACCATAATATACTCGAGACAGAAACCCTTTGATGTGCGAGTACTTCCTGGTTAAAAAGGGGCGACGCTATCAGCGCATATGGCGTGTGGTCGGACGGGTGAACCAGCAACAGAGATCACTTCTGGTGGCCAATCAGAGGCAAGTGGGTTTTTTCCGCAGTAAATACGCGAGAACAAGGAAGTACTGCGCCCGTCAAGGGTTTCTGTCCCCCCCCCCCCCCCCCAGGCGGTAGGCCAGCCCGCGGGTTCTGAGGGGCAAGTTCCCAGTAGGTGCAACAAAGGTCCCGTCACAAGCAAAAATTTTCCGGGCGCAGGGCAAAATAATACGAAAAAGGGCTATTTAAACGTAAATAGCAGTGTTTCATTTCCCGAATTCGCCTCAAAATAGTTTCAGAGGGCCGGGGGCACTCTGCCCCCCTTTTGCCCCACCTGGCTATGCAACTGTGTCCCCGGACTTTAATGTTACTGGAGCATAATAATCTGGAAAAAAGTCCTGGCTAATATGCTCCTGGAGCCTATTTGAATGCACAATGCTACAGGAGCAAATGGCAATGGGCGTCCTGCGGCAGTGGTAGGTTACTGTTTTGTCAATTACCGCATTGCCCTGAAGCATGCATGTGCATTCAAATTGGACTTAGAATATTTCTCCAGAGTATGTATGTTCCAGGACCCTATGGTCCTGTACCTTATTGTTCCAGAGCATAAGTTGGGCGGTCAAATTCTCAGAGTGTCAAACATTGTTGTCAATGAAATGCTAGCTGCTCAAGTGCCGGTCGAACTTGAAAGTTGAAGATAATTTGAAAGGTCATAGTCATTAAAATGTTGGCAAGTTAGGTTATTAATATTAACCCACCCGTCCAATTGCAATGTGGACGAAAATCGCATGTACTTTGATGCTGAGGCACACTAGGGCAAGAGTAATTCTGCAATCTTATCCTGCATGTCTGTGGTTTATTGCGTCAAGGCGGCAGAATTCGTAGGGGAGGGGGCCATATGGCACTCTTTCCGAAATTTAAAAAGGGAAATGATTGACTGTTTGGAGAGTTGGCTTTCCTCGTGATTTTGGCAATATCTTGTTTCGCCCGCCGAGAACGTTCACGGTGACCAGCATACCGTGAGCTGTATTCCTTATGCCATTAACGAAGCTTTATTACGTCAGTGAGTCGGTGCGTCAATGACGTCACAGGTGGCCAACAAGACCTTCCCGGATTTTGGGTCCTTAGCATGTTCAGTGGGCCTATCACCAAAGACCCCCCTATCCTTTTTGAAAAAAGGGAAACATATGTACCGAGAAGACCTCTACTTTCATGACTTGTTAGAAGATTTGCAAATTTGATTAAAAAAAAAAAAAAAAAAATTTTGGGTGAAATTTTGCAAATTAATTTCACAAATAATCCATATTTATGGGTAATTTGGACTTTGGAAAGAATAGTATTGTGCCACACACCTGAATTCGGAAGCCTCATGAGAATATTAAACTGCATGTTGAAGGATGTGGCGCAGCATACTGAATTCATGCCGGTGCTGAAGTAATTATAGTCTGCCGGGCTTACTCACAGTACGGCTACAACGATAAGGGATAGGCCACTCATTTTGTTGACTATTCACGCACATTAGTTTCACGCTTTATTCGTTATCGTCTATGAAGCCCGGACTATGGCTCCCGCCGAATAGTTGTTTTCACACCGGCATTTTGGCTTACCTTCTCACCCAAAGGACCCATTTTTGCACCTTCTCTAGCTGTCACCAAATATCCATGGTGTGAAAGAGTCAGCCTACAACCCATAGTCCGTTTCATACGCGAGTTTTGTCGTCCCCGTGCAATTTTGCCAGTTCTATAGCGCCTAAACCTCAAATTTAGCCCAAAATAATTTTCCAAAGTCCATATTACTTCCGAAAACCCTTCTTGTGCTAAAATTTTAATCACAAGCTTCCAAGTCTGGCGCTTCACACCGCCACACCCCTACCCACACCAAAGTTGATTGCCCCCCCAGGTGTGTGGCACACAAGTACTTACTGGCTCCTTTCAACCTGCTGCAAGTATGGAAATTATTTGAGCTTAAAATAATTTTAGTATTTTTTACTGCCAATGTACTTGGCCTTTAAGTTATGCTAGCCATGGGGATTTCAAATGTCCTATCCATCAAATAAGCACAGTTCTAGCAGCCTTCACACTTCCATCATAAACTTTGCAGCTTGTATTCCATAGGCTCAACTCCATGGCACAGTTCAACAGCTTCACCTGACACTGTAATTTTTAAAGATGAAGATCTATGCAGTCAGGTATGAGTCATGATACCAATGCATAGGGTCAGTTCATAGTATATACAGTTAACACTAGGAGGTCACAATAATGTGCCCCTGGAATGATAGTGCACTTATGCATACAATTAGCAATCAAGGTTACAAATAAGCAAAGCTGTATTCACTATGGAGTATGACCTCTGCCATGGTTTGATTACAGTTCACATGATTGATGGAGGGAAGGGGGTTCTTTTAATTTAAAAGAAAACATATTAATTGACAAATTTCAAAAATTGTTTTACAGTCACTTCCTTAAACTCAACCATTTCCATCCAGGCAGAGAGCAAATCCCCCATATATTCAGTTATGGGATCCAACCAGGGGAATTGGGGGGGGGGGGGGAGGGGTAGGTGGACCTCAATGCATCATGTGCAAAAAATGTATCAACTTTACATGGGGTAGACTAGTGGCGTATTCATGTTTTTCAGAAAAAAAAATCCATTGAAAATTTTCAAACCACAACATAATTCACAATGCTTTTGTTAACCCAATATTCAATTTTTTACTTCAATCTGGTAGCAGAAAAATGGACAAAATTAAGTCCATTTTTAAAAAATTCCCTGTTCATAGGGTGCCCCCCATTGAGGGGGGTTGTTGATTCCTTCCCATTCGGACAGACTACATAGATAATTCTTCGTGGTCAGTCTGTTACACTTTGTAGACTTCGCCTTCAGTGTTCTTGTCCACTTTGGGAGGCTTACTCGTCTAAGTAGCTCTTTGCACCCATCTACACCACTGGGTATTATGGTAAGATCGCCTGTATATGCTTTCTGAGTCTATCTATTGCGGTATCTACAGGGTTCTATGGCAGAAGGCAGAGAAGAAATTAGATAGGAATGATTAGAATTTTTTGGACGTATTTACAAGATTATGCAGAATTTTCACGTTATGCAACGAAAGGAGAAAGGATTTTCATGATTCCAGGAGATTAGTATATTTTTGCCACTTTTAAAAAGACGGAACATCTGCCTTGTGTTTAGGGGAATTTGCCAGATTTAACAGAATAACGTACCTTCCTTTTTGCGGTGGGTGGGTGATCGTAAGGTTGTTATTTTTCATCTTGGGGATTGAAGCTATATATAAACCTGGGCTTGATAATTATGAATACCATAAATGCTGTGTAGTCCTAAGAAAAGTTCAAAGTCAGGGTTGCGACCACAGCCAGCCTGGTTTTTCAATCTCTTTTTTCTGTAGGGTACGTGATACAACTGAAAATCTTCTTTGGTAACATCAAAAGAGAATTCTGAGTTTGTGTGTGTTTACGACGACAACACTATATATTTTTTTGAATTCTAAGACAACAAATTGGTATTCTGCCCGCCATTTTGATTTTTTTGGCTGGCAAATTTGGAGCAAATTGATAGCTACAAAGCTTTGTGGTAGCAGCTCAATAACAAATACTTAATGCATCATTTAAATATGATTCTATCTTGAACAATAAACTTATGAGTAGCCTATTTGTTATTTAAGTTTATGGCGGCTATTTTGGGGGAGATTTTGGGCTCAACGTGATCAACAATGGATCTGTGCTTAAGGTTACTGAGACAATTACCTATTCCTCTGTACATTACAAGAGGCAAATTCAACAGTTATCATGTGCATTTAGCAACGAAATTACCTGTTTACGCACACTTTGATGCAGTATTGGTATTTGGCAGTCCATTTTTGATCTTGTTTTTGGCTCAATTTCGAGGCAAATTATAGTAGCCCTGTAGATTTTGCGATGTGACCACAATAAGTTAATACGGCATCTTCCACATTGCGAATATAATCTAAAAATTCTTTTATGGTCCATGAATACTGGTAGCTGTAGGTACAAGATAATCGATTTTTTCTTGCCAAGGCAGTTCATGCGCGTTTGTATATTAAAAAGGATGGTGGATTCTGTTTTTTGTGGAGCATTTTTACGACGGAAATAAGCATTTTTAGCCAAAATTGTGTATTTTTGGCCGCCATTTTTGTTTTTTTAAGTCAAAAATCAGGGTGGCCTCAAAGCAACACGCACATAAAAAAACTAGTGGTTTTGGTGTATGGAACTAATATAGTATCCTGGGATTCCTGTCTATAAGCTTTTCAGTTTGACTAATGATGCACCATCAAAGCATGCGTAGATGCTTTTTTTATTTCTCCTCTCCTGCCTCTTTCAAATCCTTACCTGTTTGGTTCATTTACAAGGTTACACTTTGTTAACTAACATTTAAGGACCACCTGTCTTTACCAGTACTAGGAATTCATCAACATCCATTGGCACTTTTCCATTCAATTGTTATTTAATCTTCAGTACAACTCATTACAATAATTTTTTTTCACCGGATTGTCAGACACTCTTGAAGATAAAACGCCAAGTTGGCCAAGGATCACATAACACCCATTAGTATAGTGTAAGTCTCCTCATGTACAAACGATACCGACCCCATGGATAAAACAATACCCACAGATATTTCAGTAAATTATTTTGAAAAACAACAAGGACAGCTAAGTAGATGAACAACTTTTATTCAGTCGTTACTGGTGCACCTGTCTGAACCTCATCTGAGGCCAATGTGCGATACCCGCTCGGCACCCGTAAGTCGTGGGACAGGACTATATATCGGCGCCTTTGTCTCTTCAGAATCCAGTTCGACGGGTATGCAGGGTACACAAATTGTGGGCCAATGATATACGAGAAAAACGGATGAACCATTTAAAATATGTTTAAAAATTTGATGATTTCCTCAGTAATTTTTGAAATTATAGCACCAACTGCAAGGAGTAACTTTTTTTGGAACTCTGTTGTGAGAAGATGAAAACATCCATTGATTAATACACATTGACTTCATAGGGAAAATAACCTGTAAATTAAAAATCGCATTAACATTTGGCAATCCTTATTAATGATTAATCATTGGGTAAACAGTAATCTACGATTTGCGTTATTTTAACACTCAATAGCTCTCTTCCCTTGTATTTTAGAAATCAGGACAGTGGAAGCCCGAATTAAACCGGGCCTAGACACTACAATCTTTACGATATATTCGTAGGAGCTTTTAACATACGACTTGCCACTTAAATTCAAGATGAAGAACACTCTGAATATCATCTACAAGGATGGTAAAACGTATCACTGCTTGCGACAATATAATTTAAATAATCACGCAGGGGTCATTACAGGTCAGTCTCTCTTACCCCCTGTTTCTGCCTAAATTTCGATGTGCTATCAATACCACTTGATCATAGTATTTACCAGGTCCCGAGGTATATGGGGTGCTCATAGATTTGTAAATGCTTTAAATGGACACGAGGCCCGTATAGCTTGTGCCCAAATAATGGTCAAAGTTCATGTGAACCGATTAAATTTTTTTTCTTTTCTGAAGCTCAAAATTGGCCTAAAATAGCCTCAAAATCTGAAAAATCAAGAGAAAAAATGAAAAATGTTTACAAACAAATTTTCTTAAAAAATTGTTAAAATCGATAAATTTGGGCTAAAAACAGCCTGATTTTACATGATTTTTGGAAAAAAAAAATCTGCAAAACTGAAAAATCAGGGTCGGTCGGGCCCGTAAAACAGTTTTTTTTTTATTTTCGTCGCCCAAGGGAACCACTTTTGGGAAGGATTTTGGCACGAAATTTATACCACACGTGAAGGGTCACAAGACAACATCAAATAAGAAATTAAATGATTTTTTTTATTTGGGCCGTAAATTATGTTTTCAAAACAGGTAAAAAATGGGCAAAAAAGATGAAAAATTCCTTGAGCTTACATCAAATACTTTGAAAACTTGTTGATATCTACTGTAGAAGACCTAAATTACATACATTTAGCACAAACCGTGCAGTTTTAGTCAATCCTGTATTTTTACGGGTGTTTAGTAACATCCACAATGAAATTGTTTGTTTTCAGCACATAAAGTGTTATTTTTAATGCTACTAATAATTGTTTACTTACATGAATGTATGGTTCTTTGATTTTTAGAGATATTCTCAGCCGACTTCTGCCCAATGGGGGGGGGGGGGGAAAAAAAAAAAAAAAAAAAAAAAAAAAAAAAAAAAAAAGCTTGGCCGATTTTAACTTTTTGGTATGAAAAGAAGCGCACAAAAGGTCACACAAATACAACAAATTCGATGAAAAGATATCATAGGACCCCCTTGGTAATTAAGTGGTCATTAAGTGTTAATACAAGGTGTTCACTGATAGGGGTCAAAGATCTTGCATGGTTCATTACAGGTCAGTTTCTCTAAACCCTCCTTTTGCTGTTTCTGGTGGGTTAAGTTGGAGGGGCGACATTCTAAGGTCTGTTCCCCAAACTCGTGCGTAACCCTACGTATATACTAACTCATGCATATCTCCTACATAACAGACCTTTTCATACCAGTTACACATTGCTTTGGACAAATTGATCCACTCAGGCATGACGTAGTATGCACGTAGATTTACGACTGAGTTTCGGGAACGGACCCCATGCTGTTTTCTTGTTGGGTTAAGTTGGAGGGGCGACATTCCCCAAACGTCGTGCATAACTGTACGTGTTTACTAACTCATGCGTATATCTTATTAAACAGACCTTTTCATACCAGTTACACAGTGTTTTTGGACAAATTGATACCCTCAGGCTGACGTAATAATCAACGTCAGATTTACTACCGGTTTCGGGAACGGACCCCATGGTCATACCTGTGATGAATATCCTAATTAAATAATCTCTCAGTCCGCAGGTCATTACTAAAACAGAAAAGGGGGATTTGAACTGTTTTGGGTAACAGCTCTTGTATAACAATTTTGGGTCAATTGTGGTGACCCCTATATACCATATGACCTTTGGTATCCTTTTGGCCATTAATTATACTAACCATATGCCAAAAGTATTGCAAATAAGGCAGAAAGAACAACTTTCCACAAAATTGAAAATTAAAGTTTTACCTCAGGATGGCCTTTTATACACGAACCAATTATTTGTGTCGTATCTTAAACCACAATTTTTGACCAGATTTCAAAATTCCCGTGTATTAATTTTACCCTATTACCCCCCTATTTTTAAAACAAATTTTCCAAGACCCCCAACCGTTGGCAGATGGATGGCTAGAAAAAATTCCAATTTAAGCACCGCTCAAACTATAGAAAAACTCTTCAAACCTTTCCTAAATTTCTGAAAACGAGATTCGTCTCATTTATCAACCCCTACAAAATAGAATGGCGTGACAGAGATTATTCTGGCCTTGTTTTGAACGACAGAGTTGGTGATATATCTTAGCATTATTAGGGTGGAGGTTCAATCAGTCATTTCTTTCCAAATTCAAGATGCTCATTTTGTTTCTAAGGTGCTACCATGGAGTCATATCAATTATACAGGGTGAAAACCCCCAATAAAGAAGTTTAACTCCATCTTTGCTCGCCATTTTGACATACTCTAGAAGGAAATTTTCATTTTTTTTTTTTGGGAATCTTTTTTTCATTTAAATGAAAAAAATAAAAATATTTTTAAAAAAAGATGCAAGAATATGTCTGTCGGGCTTATTTAACAAAATGGCGGACATGTTGTTTTTGTCTAACGGATGGCAAGGGTTAACACACACTTGAAAACATAAGCCTGGTTTTAATACAAGGATGGTTTTTAATACAAGGATTGGTTTTAATAAGAAATACCTCGACAAATTGATGCAAGTTGTGTTATCTTATCGGAATCCCGAAATCCAGTATATTCCTCTCAATCCAACATAACCGTTCACTTACACGATATTGGACTAAAACAATGCTGACCGCACATTTTTAAGACTTCTTGATAGCTGTCGTCATTAAAGTTCCACCATTCTTGTGGTTGAAATTAAATCAACAATATACAGCGGCCCTATACCGAACCGCCAGTTATTGGCCGGTGTTATAGCAGTATCTCAGTTAGACGAGGGCAGCAAAAGTTCTTTCGTAGATTGAAGGTAGCCATTTCATTTCAGACTGTTAACTTCCAGTGCCCGTGTTGAACAATGCCACCTAAGCACGTTGAAATTTCAAAAACCCACGGGTAACCATAATGGGATACATCGCCCCTATCTCCTAACGCCCTAGAGTAAAATCTGACGATCAACCCGCAAAAAAGGGGATGTAAGCGTTACTTTTCGCTGTAGATCTATCAGCAATATCCCACTAATAACAAGGTAGGGAGTCGCGCTCTGATTTTTGAGAAGTACATTTAAATGCAATTTAAGGGCCTTTCTGTTATATTTGAAATATTCCGGCTTGTTATTCTGCTGAATATGTTGTTCGCCAGGGGGGCCAATAGAAGTCGCCGTGATCTGCTGGACAAGGTTATCTTCAGGCCTTGCACATGGAGTTTGTTTTATAATGGACCTTTAAGGCACAAGTTACCATCATTTACGACTGTCGATGTATGGGCGTATCATCGTTGAGCTACAACGCCTAACGGACCTTTATGAACACTATGAGCCACCCCAACCGATAGGTGAATTTTACGAGTGTTTGTTTGTGTAATGTGTTTGGACATTCCATATTCTTGAACCAATTATTGTATCAATATTTTTAAAAAATATGTCGAGTGTCCTCTACCTAGGGTTCGGTGTGCCCTCTCGATCTCCGACGTCTCCAGCATTTCTGATCTCCATAGTGGTCTTCCCAAATTTATGGATAATACCAAATTGTTCCTATCCCTGCAAATCCTGTTGCTCTATTCTTTCAATTCGCCTTGTTGACGACTATATCCCTAAAGTCCCGAAGAATGACTACGCAACCTGACGATCAACCGCAAAAAAAGGAGCTAGCATTATCTTTCTTCTTAGATAAAAGGCTGGCAGGCCGCAGATCCAGTGGAGCCTCGGAGGAAGCGGGAAGAGGGCGGATGGGGCGCGCGCCTCCCGGTAATTCATCTACAAAATCTTGCAATCAGCCCATTTTTGGACAAGTTTCAGCCTTCAGCCCCCAGTTAATTGTTTGACGTGATTTTTAAATAGTGCAAAAATGCAGTTAAGGGGGATATCAGTAAAATGACCAAAATCCACTCTAGAACTTCAAAAGTTGATGGTACACAAATTTACAGTTTGAGAAAATTGTGCATTTTAATAAAATGTCATTTATTCCATTAAAATAGGACATTCGGTTCCTACTTTATGGCACCGTAAAGACCTACTTTATGGACGAAAAGAAGAAGACGTGTCCCTATGCTTTTACATGTAATATTTTGTTCAACAATCTATCTGCTAGGCGTAACGAAAAATAATTCAAATATATATGAGTCAAGTTCCTGCATGTCTTTGTGAAACTATCCAATAATTATTTTATTTTAACATGATGTAATTCATACGTATCGTAATTTGTAGAATGAAAGCAATTTTAAACTTCAACGCTATTGAAATTGTTTTACTCACCAGGACACTTCTCAACCTCTGGCGTCACTCATCTGATTGTATTTGCTCTGAATCATCTGGAAACTCTCGTGGATGAGGTGTCACATGAGGTCCATGATTTTATGCCGTCACAAACGTTTTGATGCCCCTCCCCTCTTAGGGTGAAGCAGATTTGTCCCAGATCTGATCCAAGTCTCGTCCTTTGTCTCTGTTTCATTTTTGGTTTCTCCTTCTTGATTTTGATTGCTTCAAGAACCCTCCTAGGGAACTCTTTTGACTCCTATCCAACCCTTTTAAATTTTCCCAGTCAATTTCGTGGCCTGTATTGATGATGTGCTCCCTGATGGCTGAATTTGGAAGGCGGCGCCTTAGATTTATGTTGCAGCGACCCGTCTTTTTCCCAACTTTCGACCAGATTCACCATTGTATGATAGTCACAGTCGGAACAAGGAATGCTATACACGCCTGAGAGTTTTTCTTTATCTGTTTGTCTTTCGGTGCAACCAAGGAAGTTCTTGAGGGTTTGTCAGGTTTAATGAGGTAGTGACACCTGCGGATTAAATGTTCCGTCGTAGTCCTCTCGATAACCGCACCAACAAAAGGCAACGTGACTAAGATCCTTTTGCTAGGGGTAATCCTGACCATCTGTTTCAGAGTTGTCAGTATGTCTTGTATTCTTAGGGTTACCCCTAAAAAATGCCCATCCTGGTAGCCACAGTTTGTTAATAGTAGATGTAAGAATATGTTTCAATTAAATTGGGGCACTTTGGAGATAAAAGAAGCATGAAATTTGCACGCATTTGGGTATGTTCCACGAAGGATTTTTGGCTATAGGGGCATCGCAGATTTTTCAAAGTTTTTTAAAAAAAAAAAAAAAAAAACAACAAAATGGCGGCCTTTTTCCAAAATGCGTTTGCCATTTCGGTATTTTAGGTCTTTCATGGATAAATGGGTTTTTTTTACATGATTTGTAGCCCACAGTAAATGGCCTACAATAGAAATTTATTTATTGGTACTATTGGTCAGAGGTCTTTCTGAACAGAATGTTGGCCATTTTCCAAAATGGCAATTTTTTTCCAAAATTCTGCCAAGCCCTTATTTTCAATCGATTCATATGCCCTAGTTTTCTACCAAAGCATATCTTTGTCACGCAGACATGACAAAATAAAACCTTAATAGGCAGTCATACAATGTGTTGATGTTACGAATAGCAGACATTTATATTACACAGCAATGCCAAATACAACCTGTTAAATGGCAAACAATACAAGATGGCAGAACTTTAAAAATAGGCACCATTGCTTGTTTATCTTTGCTTTGTAGATTGAATAAACTCAAGACTATTTAAGATGGCTTTTGTTAGTTTTTGTTTGATAACAAAAGATGTGAACATTTCCAAATGGGGGGAGGCTTTTCCAAAGAGTAGAATTGTTATGGTATGGTCTAATGAGTGACGAGCGTTCACTATTGCACAACTGCAGGTATACCGTGAAGGGCTGCCACCCGTGACAACATAGCAGGCATTACTCTCTTAACCGTTGTTTTTACATAAATCCCTTGATGGGGGTTACGATCTTATCCATTGTTATTATTTGTGCAATTATGCTTTATATTGCCGGAATTCAAATTCAAATTTATTGGATAAACCTTTTGATACAGTGGCACACATCATCTATGTGCAGCAGACAAGTAAACAAAATAAATAACATTACATTAAGACATAACTTTCTATATACAGTAATGGACTTGTTTTATTATATACAAGTTCAGCTCTGTTTGAGGCTTACAATTATAATATACACTTCTACGAAATGGAGTCATTTACAAATGTATGACACTAAAATATTTGATACCTATTTACCATCATTATTAGCCCTTTTCTCTAGTTTTCGCAGGCGCGCTTGAATGTAAACTTTTTACTAAATTATCAAAATCTTCCCTAGGGTGTTATCAACAAATACTATTATCCATCATAAGAAAGTATTTTTCATCCTTACACCACTATAAACCCATTGCCAGAATTGTGGGAAAACGTTGGCGTGGATTCTTTTTGTTTGTGTATTCTTCAACCTCTTACAATCATTCATTGCCTGGCATAGACAAAGAAAGTGATAGGTGCCTTTCCTTCTCGCCAGTACATAATTTGCAGATTCCTGTCTTACGAATCCGACCATGATTTAATGTTTTGCTCAAGTGGTAATGTGTTGGTACGAACTTTAAACTTGAGTGAGCAACCATAAAATTCAGTTGCACAAGGAGATGTTTCTCGAGGCGTGGCTATCTTGTATTGCAATAATTAACGAGTGGTTTTTTTTAGTAAGGCATCTTCATCCCATTTGTCATTATCCAGATCTGTTTTAATAAATGCGACTAAATGATTCATTCCAGTTACGGTCAGTGGTTCTGCTGCGAACATGTGATCTAACCTACAAGAGACAAGCGAGTCTTTTATGTGCGCGAGCCATTTCCATTGACTACTTTTACCATTATTTCATGCATAGAAAACAGATTGTTGAAAATAATTTTGGGGTATCTAGTATGGTGTCATAATTGGGAGGCGATCCAAAAAATTTCATTTTAAACTTGTTTGAGTTGTCAAATTGGGTCCCACCCTAATCGCCATAAGTGCTTCTTTACGCGTATTTCCTATTGCGCTCAAATTGTCCTTGCCATCTGAACTTGAAGTTTTTCATTGTCTTACGATCATATTTTCCGCTGCCGCAGGTCCAGACTGAACACGCTTAGTTGAGGATGGCTAGTGCAATGGTTTTCCATAAGAGGTCGCCGTAGAAAACCCGGTTAAAATCATCCTGGATTGTTTAATATTGGATTTTAAATACGCAATGATTCCTATTGCCTTTTCGAATCAACGTCCTCGCCATTGTATGGTCAGATAAATTTTCTGCTAAAATAAAACATCCCAAGATATCTATATTCATTAGTTTTCCTTTGATTAGTGTTGTTTACCAATGCTTGCCCAGGTTTTGGTGGTGTTTGATGCCTTTTACCTACTATGAGAACTTTAGATTATATCATAGTTTAAAAAATTAATGCTATTTTATCAGCGAATTCCACCTGTTACATCCATAGACTTTTCAAGTCTTTTTTCATTCATCCCTATAAGAGACCACATATCGTCTGCCCAGAATAAGCGCCAATTGGATGTTTTGAATTTTAACACCCATTTTTTCCTCTCCTTATCAATTTTGCAACTTCATTGATGTAAATACAAAAAAGTACCGGGGACAAACCCACAACCTTGTTTCAGACCCTCGTCGATGTTGAATATATCCGTTTCAATGTTACCAAATCTAACTTTACTTTGCACGTTCTCATATATATTCTTAATAATATCAACATGGACCTCTAACAACAATTTCCCAGCAGTAATTAACAGTTATCACCGCCAAACACTGTCGCCGTTTTTTGAGAATCTAAGATGTAAATCGGTTTGTTTCCCTTTCATTTTCCTAATGGAGGTGATACTCTTAAGTGTGAAAATATGGTCCTCGATCGGCATGTCTGGGCGGCAAAAAACCAACCTTTAAATAGCTTGTTAGTGCCAACGCAATGACTATTTTGTTGTAAAGCACCAATTATGTGATATTATACGCTGTACACAAAGAGTAATAATATTCTTCAATAAGGGATTCCAAAATCTGCCTAACTTCAGTGCATGCCCTACGTTTGGTGTAATCAAGCATGATTGGTTACCCAGTGTTGCAAAGTCATCAGTGGGCGTTTTAAATCTGGAACTCATTTTAAGATTGCCAAACACAGCAATCTTCTAATTTTGGCCGTAAAAGTCTACAGCAAATAAAGAGGATTAGTCAAAGCATGAATATTGGGTAACTTAATAAAATTGATTATCCTTCATGTTCTTTCTCTATTGCTGTATATAACAATATCTTCATAAGTTTTGTGATAGTTCCTAACAATCTTGATATAGTGCCTAATGGAGTTATCAATTTATCAAAACGAAAACAAAATACAAATTCATTAGATAAACTTCTATGTGAAAAAACTATGATATACATCAGTTACCTACCCCGGGGGGGGGGGGCACTCCCTAAAAATAAGTGACGGGGATGTGCGGCACTATTGCCCACTTTTTTAAACCTGTTGTCAATGAAAGAACCCCCTTTTTAACCTGTCCCTGAAAGACCCCTCTTTTTCTCTCAGTTGATGCTCCCATTTTTAATCAATTGTCACTGAATGACCCCCTTATTTCAATTTCATGCTCTCACAGAAATCCCCTCTTTAATGTTATAAAAATATAAGCGGGTTTGAATGGTTAGAATTTGCTCGAGAATGACCCCTTTTTTCACAAAATGTGAGAGGCTAAGTGATTGACCCCAGTTTTGCATCCTCCTCACTAAATGAACACCTTTTTTCCTTCAAAGTTCCTCAGCGAATGCCCCCCCTACGTTGAACGTTCAATCCGCACATCCCCGTCACTTTCATATATGAGTCCCCCCGGGCAATTACCAACATTAGAATAACTTATTTAAGTAGAAATTTCAAACATATACTATGACCAATAGAAGAATAAGACAACCCAGTTGTCTTCCATACTAAGAACATATGGGATACATCTGAATCATTAGCTGTGAGGATCTGTGTGTATGTACCCCACAGCGACATTAGTGAAATCTTGATCTTTCCTGGATTCAGATGCATCCACCCTACCTAATCTGGTGAAAACACTATCCTAGACAGCCGAGGTGGAGGGAGAAAAGTATAAGAAAGACCAAGAAAAAAGTTCACAATATCAGTATTGATGAACTCTGTTTAATTGGAAAGCCAATGCAGTTGGTAGATATGTATGTTTTTGACAAGGATTTTAAGGACAAAACGAGCAGCTGCATTTTGAACTCACTGAACCGTAGTCACTTTCTCTTTCTGGAGACCATAGGGCAAGGATTGCAGGATCCAGCCTTGATCTAACAAAGGCATTGGCCAATCCAATAGTGCCTTTTTTCGTCAAGGTACTGTCAAAATTACCAAATTTTTTCTTATCGAGTACCAGGCAGCCTTCAGCCTTGCATAAGTTTGTTAACATGATTGTTTCTTTCTTGGTGATGAGTCTATGATGACACCAAGGTTCCGTCCTTCAGCTTGGGATGAAACTGAATTGGGCCAAGATGGACGGCTGAGAGTTACTAGTCGATCTGTAAAGAATGAGAGCGAAAGCACGGCATTTCTGTCGTCTTGTAATGAATATCAGCTTGTTGGATTTACATCAGGATCTGATACTGCCATGATGATTCAATAATATTTATGGCTGCATCACAATTCCAATTGTGGAAGACATACCAATCAAAGATGTCATTCTGTGCCTGTAACAATACGGTCTCCGCACTGTGAAATTGACGGTATGCGACTGACAATCGAACATGGAGCTCATTATCGCTGAGATAAGTCTGCAATTGATTTACTATCTTCAATCACCTTTCCAAGAATGGATATAGGGTGATAATTTGAGAGGATAGTGGTGTTCGAGCTGGATTTCTTCAGCTGCGGGATCACAGAGAAATGCATGTTTGAGAGCTTGAGGAAATCCACTTGAGGGGGGGACGATCCCGCACAGGGAAAGGTTGTTAACTGGTAACAGATCATTTAGACATAGTTTAAGGAACAGGCAGTAAGTAGTAGAATGTTAGACTGTAGAGCGGCTTGCTCTTGTTTGTGGAAAAATTCTGTTAAGATCTTTGTGGACATTTCTGGGTACGTAGTGTATGTTTTTTTTTTTCACTCTAGAGGTGCTGACTACATGGAAAAGATCACGTTGGTTACATGTAGTAATGTGGTTGCTATGATACTCTGTCTTGGCTTTAGCAAGAAGAGAGTTGTATTTAAAATACAGATCCTTGTATCTCCCTTGTATACTGTGAGCCAGTCTGTGAAACTCTGCTCTCCAGCGACGGTGTTCCTCCTTCTCAATCTCAAAGGCATCTGAATACCAAGGAGCATGAGTATGGAGAACTACCATTTGATGAGTGGAGCATTTCATCAAGGGTCTGAAGGTCTGAAGCCTTTAGCATTTAAAGGTAAACGCAGAAGTACCCATCTATATCAGAGCGAAGATGTCCTTTGAATCTGCAAAGTTTTCAAGTCAGCATACAGGCTGCACTGAAGAGCTGCTTTCAAGCATTTTTCCTCTCTTCTGCAGCCCTCCTTGCAACCACAACTCGGAAATTCTTTGCATATTTTTTCTAACTTCTGGAAGGGTTGTCCAGAGATTTCCCGATACTCTTTCATTTCTAGTCCATCCTCATTAACATGGACATGGAAGCTCAGGAGATGCAATCATCATTTGAGTCCAACAGTAACCGACTTAATAGGTGGCTCTCTTGATATGTTTCAGTGAGTGCTGCCTTCATTGGAGGAAGAGCACATAATTATACATCAAGACCACTAAGCACTCTAGTTTATTTTTTGTTCAGTAATGGACTAGTAAACTTCTGTTAAATGCCATAGTCTGACATGCAGCTTAAGACTGGTTGTAGCCAGAACGTTGCCCCCAAGTGGATCAAGATGGATCACATTCAGTTTGAAAAAACATGCCTTTGAATGAAGTCTGGGCAACAACTTGGTATGGTTTGCTTTGTTGAGTTTTATTGTGGGTATTACAAAATACCTCTTCATAAGAAGTAAGGATGATGAACAGTATCTCTACATGGTAAACCATGCATACATCAGTGGTAGCTATGTTGCAAGTAAAAACCACTGTTATATCAGAATACTATTTTCTTTTTAATTAAAACTATTCTTAAGGCACATCCTGTGAGAAGACTTTTGACTCTATAACCAAAGGTACAGTTTACAACAGCCTATAAAAGAGTAATTAATGGAATTGCGCACACTTGGAAATGGCCACCACTGTTGTCATGCAGCAACAAATTGAATGCTCGAATAAAAACTTGTGTTCACTTTATTGATTGTATGAAAAAAAGACGTTAACATATTTATTTAAGGCAAATATTAAAAAGAAAAAAATAAAAAAGTGGCGGCCATTTTGGAAAATGGCCGTATTACTGCCATGTAATAAACCTGCAATGGCCATTTGGTCGAAGTCTTTTAAAACATCACAATGTGCATCAAATGCCATGCTTGAATCCCTTTAAGCATCATATATATCAACTCAATCTCGAATCGAAGGATAAAGTAGCAAGTAATGGCAGCCATTTTGAAAAACAACGCCGCCATGTTAATCAGAGGACAAACTGGCGATGCCCTTATAGCTCAAAGCCTTTCTTATGACATGCCCTAGATATGTGCCAAATTGTCATGCTTTTATCACCAAGTGCCCAATTCCCCCAATATTGCACATAGCTACTCTACTATAAGGGCTTCCTTGACATTTGCCACTTCCCACATTTTATCCTCCGGGTCGGTAACAAAAACAGATTCCGCTCTATACAACAGAGTCCGAACCACACTCAATTTGTGCTCCAGCGGGTGTTGGGAACTAAAATTGAAATATTGATCTGTGTGCGTTTGGTTTTCTGTAGACCTTAGACCGGTTGTTTACAAATTAATGTTCGAGGAAAGGAAGTTGCTCGTCTTCCTCTACCTCGCGCGTGATTTGATGTTACTATCAAGACTGTTAATATGATCGTGAATTCATCTAAGTGACATTTTTGTATACAGATGTATCATCAACAATCGGATCCATGTACGTTGGGGGAATGCGGTGCTGTTTTTTAAGAGCCTCTTTCTCGAAGAATTCCATGTACGCGTTATTATCGACCAGGGACTGCAAGGGCTACCCATCGCACATCCATCGTTTTGCTGGTATATTTGGTCTCTGAATGTGAAATAAGTTGTTCCTAAACAAAAGCGAAGTAATTGTAGAACTTGTTCCACTTCCAAAGTTCTCCGCGGGTCCTGTCTTCCAGCTGTTATCCTTTTCAATAAAGATCACGTACCACATCGACTGTCTTGGATACTGGTATGGATGTAAATAGGGCTGTAACATCAAATTATACTAGAGTCATCCGCGACATGGATGTCCTTGATCTTATCAACAAATGACTGCGTGTTCTGAATATGAACGTCTGTCCTTAAACCAATTATGGTAAAAATATATTGGAACCATCCCAAATTTGGCAAGTTCGTATGTCACCGAACCAATGCTGGAAACGATCGGTCGTAGGGCTGCCTCTTTGTGGACCTTGACTAGACCATAAAATTTAGGCACATCACAAGTAGTGGGGTAAATCTTCCAGTAAGTGCTTGATTTTATGGCCCCAGATTCTTTTAACTCCTTTAAGAGCTTGATAAGATTGGTCTGGAACTTCCGCTTGCATATATACTTTTAATATTCAGAAGTGCTAATGCTTTTTCGTCATCTGAGCTATTCTATAACAACTGAAGCCCTACCCTTATCAGCTGGCAAAATCAAGATGTTATCATCTGTACTAAAGGTCTTAATCGCTTTCCCGTCACCTTCGTAATATTACTAGGCGTTCTCTAAGGCTTTAGATGGTTTGATTATGTTGACAACACGGGCTCTTAATTCGGACGCTTGTCACTTGCGAGTTCTTTACACGCTGTCTCGTGGCAAACTATGATTCATTAATGGGCAATAGGTGGGACGTGACTGCAAATTTACGACCTTCTTTTTGGCAGCACAGACGCTCGTCAAAGTTAGTTTTCGTGATGATAGATTAATTACCCACTTATCTTTAAAACCGTGTTTCGTTGTTTCTTTTCAAAGATTCAGCGCTGTTACGCTCCTCGATAAGACGATTAAACTTCCGAATTTGACGGGTTTTCGTCTCTTCGTGTTCGGATGTCTGCGACCTCAGCGTGAACTTCGACACACAGCTAAAGGTTTCTTCCGGTAACAAGGCTTCACCCTAAGAGGGGAGGGGCATCAAAAACGTTTGTGACGTCATAAATCATGACGTCATTGTGTGAAACCTCATACCGGAGTTTCCGACTGATTCAGAGCTACCATCAGCTGATGACGCCAGAGGTCTGGCGAAGTACTCCTGATGAGTAACCAATTCGGTGCGTGAAGTTAAATGCTGTCATTCTTCTAATTATGTATTTATTGTTCTGTCAAGTAATTTACCTTTTTTGACATTTTCGTATATTCTTATTTATTCTTTGTCTCTCGTCATGTTATTTGACATGTAGTTCAAAAAATTAATTTTAGGACACAAATTTAATAAAAAGTTGTTGCTAAATAGGATATGAATATTATAAATAAAAGTGAAAGCATTACCAGTTTTCAATGGAAAGCGCCCCAATGAACAACCATAGCGTTTAAAACGTAGTTAATTTCGAAATGTGTTTAATTTGCGTACACGTACAGCTCAACGATCATATCTCCATAACGGAAGATGCAATTGCACCAAATTGGCACAATTAATGCATCATAATGTTCTATCAAACCATGAAGCCATGTGTTTGAATTGTTACCTTTTTAAAATTAGGCCACTGTGTTTTTTTTTATTGGCTTCCGTGTTTGCCATGGCAACCATAAAATATATAACGGCTAATGGTTATGTATCATCGGATGGAGTTTCATTGAAAATTGTCAAGGCTTTGAGGAGTTACCAGCTAGCGCTTGAGCTGTAACCACCCACGTCCTTCAACACTTGAAGTTATGGGAGGTTTGCATGCAAGTTTTTTGAATATTGCCCGCTTTAAAGGCAATATTCAGTTGATCTGCCTACATCAGAAAATAAAAAAAATGTATAAGCATAGGTATTCTTAAATACCCTACACATTACTGGACTGAAGCAACTAGTAAGAAAAAAAAATCAAAATTGTAGGAAAAGGATCTTGGATCCATTTAGTTGGGGATTGTGTGGGTGTCCGTGAGGACACGTACTACATTGAATAGAGATTCACATCTTGCAACACTGCTGTTTTCTTCTTTTTGCCTGTTAATTTTTTAGTTGCAAAAACAATTATGGAAATTTCTACAGACTTGTCTTTTCTTAATAAAGCTGTTTCTGTGAATTTCAAATGGATTATATGTTGACGTTCACAAGTACGTAGATGCAACAATGGGGCACCCTTGGTGTAGAGCTTAAGACACAGGGAGTTTAACTGGTTACATCTTGAGTAAGAATTGAATGTGTACGATTAGAGGGATAAAGGCGATTATTATGTGTGTGAAATCTCAAGGGGGATCTGGCACCTGTAATGGCTAGGAAGTACTATCATGAAAGGTTATCAACTTTAAGGGTGGGTGAATGAAGACCGCCAGTTTATTGGCGTTGTTATAGCATATCTCAGTTAGGAGAGGGTTTGTTGGTTTTGCCTCGTATCAACAAAGTCCTTGGTAATGGCTTGTGGGTGTGTGCAGGATTTATTTAGCTGAGTAAGCTGTTCCGGGCCGCGTGTATCCGTGATTCGGACGCTCCTAACATAGCCCGCTATTTGAGGCTGGGGCGGATGGGAAACAAGTAGGGTTTGCACCCTACTCTTAATTCGACACTGACTGCGATGCATGTACAGTTGTGCTCTAGTACACGGGACCGACGGCTTACTCCCCTCGCGAAGGACGGGATGCTTTCATGATCCATGTTGCCCAATTCCAAGTGAACCAATGAGGAGAGCGGTATTCTGTATTTAATCATAGCTGGTTTACAGATCAAATCCAGAATGGATAGTACCCAGCGAATTAAATCCCAGCAAGTGCCACGACCCACCGGGATCGAACCCGGGGATTTGATGGTAAATGCGCCAGAGGCAAGCACCCTAACCGCTAGGCCACGCGCTCTCCCACACAGGGTAAACAAAGTTAAGAATGATAGGCGATCATGAGACATGACAAGCCGACATGTAACACAACAAGAAATAATGAAAAATGACAAATTTTAAATTAATAGGAAAACATATTGCATCTATTAACAACAGCGGTATTTTTGCACCCTCGACAATACCTGTAACTGTTAGGAAAAATCGACCTTCAAAAATTAATATAAGAATAGCAAACACATAAACAACATCCAAAATAACTTCTTTGTAATCACTTTGGAAATATTTATTTTATCTATATTTTAGTTTTACCTTGTAGCGTTGTTCTTGCTGGATATGTACGGTTTCCCTCCATGGACATAGCCGGACGCAGGTTTTAGGCGGGACCTTGAAACGTGTAGTCGCTCAAAACCCATCCAAATCAGTGAATGCGACGATTTTGGGGGTATGGTTTCATTTTCTATGATACTATGAGTGATAACATTTAGGAGATTCATATGCATATGTGGATATTACCACCTCGACTTCACATGGCACGATCCCTTCGATGCTAGAAATTGAGGTCCGCGACCAGTGAGCCTTGGATTCGAAGGCGCGTCTGATGGAAAATGTATATTTCAAGAGCATTTTTAGTCGAAGGTTTTAGAGCTTCCACATTATTATTTACAAGACATAAAAAATGGTTAAAATGAAGATCAAATTTACTGAAAATAAGTTTTAATTATCACATCACATGTTATGCTAAACCTTGCATCGCAGTATATTAAGAACAAGTAATGAATGACTGATCTTGGGATGTTGCAAATATATATTAAAGGTTAGTTTGATGAGACTGACATAGTTCAAGATATTGATTTTCTAGAATGTCCTTACCCTAATGTGATTAATTGCAGCATGTAGAACCATAGTAAATGAGCAGCACACAGCCCAGAAGGTTTTGATTAAACGAAACGAGATACCAATATCTGAACAACGGGGAAAAATTCAGAGAAAAATATAACTTTTGTAAATATGGAATGTCTGCCGGAGAGACCCCGCTGCTGCCGTATGGCAAGTACAGGAGACGGGTAAAGTTCTATGGGGGGTCAAATGTTTGAATGCTCTAAATCTTATGTAATATAGTAAAAGCATTCCTTAGGTAACCAGGAGTAAAAAAAAAAAGTTCAATGGTCAGATGCGAGTGGTGCCGCCTTCCAAGAATTTGGAAAAATAGGCTTAAGGTCATTGTTATTAAAAAAGGTCACCATTTGCAATACCCAGATTCTTGTATGATACTGATTCCAAATATGAAATGTTTTGCACTTTCGGCATCTTCTTGTTATTATAATGGGAGGGGGTACAAAGTACCGTAAAAACTCTATGGAGATGGGGACATATACCCCTCTCCATTCAGGGAACCAAACCTATAAAAAGTATATTTTGACATACAGTAGTATTTATCATTTTGTAAAATTTTTTGCAAAAGAATCGGGGTTTGCAAAGGTGACCTTCTGAATAAACAATGACCTTTGGCCAATTCCCAAATATCTTGGAAAGGAGGCACACACGCATGCGCCCAATTGATTTTTACTCTGGGTTACCTAAGGAATTAATTTGAGCTCTATTTCCATTTTTAAGAATTTTTATAGCAGTTCAAATATTTGACCACCATAGTAACTTTCCCTCTCCTGGGGCACGCCCGCAGCAGCGGTTCCCGGCAGACTGTCATATGTGCAGAAATATATTTTCTCTGAATTTTCCCATATTCAGATATTGGTACCTCTTTCGTTTGATCAAAACCTTCTGTCGGTCTGCCGGTCTCTAAGCCAACGTATACACACCAAGATATACAAAGCTAGCTCGTTTTATAAAAAAAATGTGTGTGGGAAGGTTTGCGCCGGGGAAAAGATAATAATATTTGAGGTTGGTTTTTTTAATGTGGCAAATAAGCTACACTCGCCAAACGTACGTTTTTTTCTGTGTATTGCAATTATGGTTTAAAGTCTATGACAAATGACTAAACTATAACAACATAATATTTTAATTAAAACGACTTTTTGAGGATCGGGCGATTCTGGTATTTTGCAATGTTTTCAAAACGGTTAAAAATCTGTTAATCACATCATACTGTCACCACCAAGCTTTTAAATACATGTATTCTGGAAGTTTATATCGGCGCGCAACAATTAGTTAATTTGATACAATTTGACCGGCATGATTAGGATAGTGAATAATAATAATGAGATTTACATTATTTTTTTCTCTAAATTTTTACATATTGTGAACGTTTGACATTATTCAATAAACACACAGTTTGTATTCTGGAAAAAGTTCATAGAGTTGGCACAGATGTTCTTTCTTAAGAATTTATTTAGCAAATATCCTTCGTACACATATTTGAATGCCTAGGGTGATATAGTAAAAATACATAATTCGGTTCAGGTTTTACCTTTCCATTTTACGTAGGATAAGCCCTCCTATTCCTAGGTATGGTACCTTTTTCAGTGTTGTAACGTTTATTGCAGAGTTCTCCTCTCCACATATTTGAGGCGTTAATCACAGTGTATGTAGCATAAGGTAACAGGTTGAAAGTACCGGAAAGGTGAAACAGAAACTAGAACAATAGATATAGGAAGTGTGCGGGGCATACAGTTGTTCCTTATTTATAAGTACCTGTCTACAATGTAGAATGTAATAGTTGAGCAACCACTGGTGGGAGCATCCCATGACACTTAAACGTTCCTCTGATACATTCGTAAATGAAGGTTCTCAGGCGGGATCTGGAGCTTAAAAGAATTCAACAAGGGGATTCCATTTTCAGAATGAGCTTTAATTCGTTAAAACAATAATATTAAACAAATTAATTGAGAAAAACATGACGGTGTCTCCTGAAGATCGTAATATCTGCAGCTTTATTTAAGAAATAAAGTAGGCAATAAGCAAAGAAGTTTGGTTGGATGTTATGCGCGAAAACGTACCCATTTTGAAACATTTCGTGAAAACTCTATGATGGGATATGGGGTCAAAGTCATTCAATCAAGATTAATCACGGGTCGAAAAAGTACACAAAACATACACGGTCTCGAACCTAGTCCTCTCACTATTTTAGGACCAGAGGATTTATCCTAGACCACAGGGACTGTGGTTTGCGGGATACCAATGGAAAAGAGCACTATTGTAGTTCAGTATTTGTTTATTTAAGAGTTCGCTTCGTCATAGATTCTTCCAGAATCACGCATAGAGGCCACCCCTTCCAACATCTCACACCTAGATTGAAAAACATTAGTGAAACTCTCTTGGATGAAACTATTAATTTTTATTATTTCGCATTATAAAAACAAAGAGAAGGGGAGAAGCTAGAGAACCGTTCCTGTGTGTGTGTGTTCCCCCTGGCATTAACTGCTCGCCAGTGAAAGCCAATCTTACAATAAACAATCATCTCAAGTATTCCCATTTCATGACTAGAGGCCAGCTCAGGCCTTTTCTAAGGTGCCTTGACTATAACGTCATTGAATAGGGGGGTTTTTCTAATGCAAAAAATAACGTCATTCTGGCATGTGTAACAATTAAATGCAGGAAACCCACCGAGCAACTGGAGCGTAATCTTGCCAGGAAAAACAATGCTATCTCCCTTTTTTGCAGATTGTCCTCTAGGGACGTTCATGATAGGGTGTAAACAGGGCACCGTTGTAGAAAGCAACCTCACAATGTCTGCGGGGATGACACATTGAAGTCCTCAGCATTGATCTCATCTCTGTATAGTTTCATCAGTCTAAACACACTCATTGGTAGATAGCTCAAGTACCCTCAATTCATTCTCAGGGAATTCCACCAAATCTTATTTCTCGTGGCGATTTCAACAGCAATAGACTCAATGGGGCTACAAAGGAACCAATAAAGACGGGCAAGCTGTCGAAGAATGTTACACCAGTCAACATCTACGTCTCTTTCAAAAGATCACAACTCCAGAGCAAAACGGGGCCAAATGTACCACCCAACCAAGTTGCCACCATTTGCTTTAAATGGGCAAGTGCAGCCAAGAACCCAAGAAGATCAAACTAGACTGTGGTAGGCTATGGTGGCGCACTTGTTCTACTCGTCCCTTAAAATGGACGAACTGGCTTGGATACACTTCAAGCAGAAAGCATTGGGCCTTGACACACTTCCAATGAGCAGCTGCCAAAAAACTCGGCCCAGTGCAGAGGAGTGCTTTTGAACTTTACAAGTGCTGCCTTATTTCTACAGCTCCCAAGGATCTGGAGGAAAGCGCATTATTACGGCCCCTCCTAAAGTCTGGCAAAATCCCCTCTTATTCAATTGAGATATTGACAATATCACTCCTCTACCAGACTAAAACGCTCCTCCTCAACCGCATCGCACCTGTGATACAACTTGTTATAAAATTTTGTTATACATAGCATCCTACCGGCAGTTATACTGCACATGTTGAGTGCATCATAACAAAATCCCTTTCAGCTAAAACTTATCAATTGAGCATTCGAGGTAAATATCTTTGGTTCTGGTTGACTATTTTCATTTAATCACCACAAAAAAATTATATTTCAAAATTTATGAGTCAGCCTTTATAGGTTACTTGCGGGAAAGCAAATATTGGCACATTTTTTGAAGAGCGCCACCAATTTTCAAAATTTGATATTTTTGCACAGTTCGTTGGTGATTGTTAGGAAACTATACCTGCGAACGAGATGCTAAAAAAATGCGTATTTATCACAAAAAAGCGATTTGTAATAGAATGGGTAGTTCCCAGAGGGACTTAACGGCAGAGTGAAATGCTACGTTTATGTCCGTCCATGATGAAAAGTGCCACCCGAGAAAATAACCTCTAATTTGACTTGCCGAACTATTCAAACAACTAATGGATGAGGTAGACACGTAAATGCCGCTATTTCCCGTTTAAAACGATTATTTCGAAATGGGTTTTAATTTTGGTAACACGATACAGCTCAAAGATCATATCTCCATACGGAGATGCAAATTGCACCAAATGGGAAAATTAATGCCATCATGAAATGTTCTATTCAAACCATGAAGCCATTTGTTGACATTTGTAACTTTGAAATTATGCCCACTGATGTTTTTTTATGGATCCGGTGTTTGCACAGGCAAACCAATAAAATATAAACCGGTCTGGTATGTATCATGATGGAGGTTCATGAAAATCTGTCAAGGCTTTGAGGAGTTACAGTTGTTGAGCTGTAGCACCTTTTTTACATTGAATCTATGGGAGGTTTGCAGCAAGTTTTTCTGAATATGCCCGCTTAAGCACTATCAGTGATCTGCTAAACAGAAAAATAAAAAAAATGTAGTTAAGCTAGGATCTTAAAATAACCATACCTACTAGGACTGGAAAGCAACCTAGATAAGAAAAAAATCACAATTTAGTCATAATGGCGTGCGGGACACGACTACAATTGAATAGGATTCACATCATTTGAGCACTGCCTGTTTTCTTCTTTTTGCGTTAATTTTCAGTTGCACAAAACTAAACTTATGGAATCTACAGGACTTGTCTTTCATTAATAAGCTGTTTCTGTGAATTTCAAATGGCTTATATGACGTCACAAGTACTTAGATGCAACAATGGGGCACCCTTGG
>JAMKCH010060939.1:0-14794 GCA_023653785.1 Ophioderma brevispina
TATAATTCAAGTAATTAAATGATTGTTAAGATAAAGAAAAACAATAAGAGCTGAAGCTTCATATTCTCCCATAGACTTTACATGGTACCGTGTCCCAATCTCCGTGTCCCAATTGCTCCACCCTCCACCTTCGTTTACTTAATTAGTTATAAGTTTAATTACTGAAGTCTGATCAAAATAATTTTGGTATCAACTTGAAGCTAACTAAATAGGCTTTAAAATGAGTGCTTACTTGGAAGTGTTCAATCACATTTAAGTACTCTAATTGTTACAAACATGTCAAATTTCTCTAAAATATGAAACAGCTCCACCCTAGCGCAGGCCCCAATTCAAGACACATGGCCATAAGCATATGGAATCACCTTTTGTTTTCACTTTTAATATATTTCTGTACCATAATACAAGGTAAGGAATAGTTTGAGTGTCTAATCTATATGAAATCACTACATATGATACCTTATGTGGATGCCTCAAAATCTCTTGTTGCACCTTTAAAGCACACATGCTAGAAATTACAATCTCAGTTCATCCTTGGAGTATAATTGCAAATAACCGAAGCATGTTATTGCTACTGAATGCGCGAACATGAAATTAAACTAACAAATAACTCTTGTGCATATTTTTGACAGATTAATTGGATGGGGACAGATCCGAAAAGGCATCACAATCAAGCCGACGTTGGCAGAACCATGAATACCTACAACTGAAATAGCACGATACTCCCACACAGTAGCATGTCATAACACTGGAACCTAAAAATGGCAGTGCAGGAGAGGCATGAATGTGCAGTCACCAATACATAAAAGATCCCAAGGGCAATCTTAATTATTTTCAATGCCCGAATTGTGAATTGTGGAACAGTTTGCACGTATGGGTGATTGCAAGGTGGTCCTGATCAACGGCTTTGCTGAACTGCTGAACTCCCTCACCAGTACAATTGAACTTGTTATGTACTACTTGTAAAATGAATCATCATTGGAAATACTAGACTGTTTTGTCTTCACTAAATGTGTTGCTATGACAGTCTTATACACATTCACTGCCCGGGACCACACAGAACATTGTGTGTTGCCAAACCCCACTAGTTCAGGAAAATGGTAATATTGCCTAAAAAGATGTAACCGAAGCAATTTCAGTGATATGCTGGGAAATTGTCGCAGGTTAAAGGTGGATGACCTGATTTAAGTATATGAAGTTATCATCTTGATACAATGGCCTTAACCCCAAATCCCCATCTGTTAAGTTTTGCGCCAATATTTCAATCCATTTCAATGTGAGAGCTAAAAACATGATTTTATAAGTCCCATAGAGTACTCTGTAAAATTAATATTGGTTGACCACAATAGGGCACATTTTTGCTCTTAACTTCCAAACCAAACATCCTTTAGCCCTAAGAGGTCACAGGGTGAATAAGAAAAATAGTAGCTTTCTTCTGATAACCAAAAATTTGACCACTTTCGTTAAAATCTGGGGTTCTGAGGATGAGGCTTTTAGTGATCGGGCCATGGCCCTTTTTTAAAACATATCAAAATTTTTAGAAAAAATATAAAGAGGCGAAGACATAAAAATAAGGGAGAAATGTTTGTACTGGAGTAAAAATGAAAAAAATCCAATCGTTTTAAAAAATATATTCGAAATATTAACACTCTTGATTTTTTTACTCCTGTATAAAGAGTGGCCTGCTAAAGTATGTTTTCCCCTCCCATTATTTTTTCTAGTCACTTGATATGTTATTTTAGGATGTCGTCTTAATATGGCGAGACAAAAATTGTTTCTGTTATAATTATTTTGAGGTCAGGCCATATATCTCCTCCATTTTCCTGTGCTACTTCTCGTGTTCATCATATTTCTGATTGCATTCCCTCATAATATCAGTGAGATGATGTTGTTAAACAACACATCCAACTCGCATCACTGCCTAAGGGGGAGATTGTTTTTTAATGTTTGATGAACTTATAGGAAATCATTTGCTTGTGTAGGGCCTGGTTTAATTGCACGGTAACAAGCCATAATTGCTAGTGCCAGAGAGCTTACAAGGTGGCTGCATGCAGTCCTATTGCAGCCAGACGGTCATCATTAAATGACGCCTCCAAATGGTTGAGACCAGTTCCTACTGAAGTTTGAATGGTTGGGATTGTGGGATGGTACGACCATGTAGTTTTCAGAGGACACATTGATATGTGGCCGATTTTTACCGAGATTGTCCCCTGCCAGGTGAATTCCCTGTAATCCTCCTGTGTATAAGCTGTTGGCTATCTAATAAAATCCTCCAGAGACGCTATTTCCTCATTGTATCCCTTAGAGTGAGCTCACCTCTCTCCACATCCAACCACTGGGTCTCGCATATTGGTTACTCTCAGTGGTAAGCATTGGCCTTCATCCATTTATCATAGTTGGTATTTATTTCTAATATAATGTGAGTCAATAAAAACCCTACATTCCAGGAAATATTTTTCTTCAAAGGTTAATCGTTATTTTTGCTTCAATGTTTGCTTTGTTGTTTACAGAGATAAACAGCTATCAGAAGATTTTTTCTTTGGTGTCTTTAAGACATTGGTGTTCAGAAACTAGCAATTTTGCGGAGAGACCTTAAAAATTCAGTTTGCCGATTTAAGCCATACGCATGGCGGAGACTGACACGACGTATACCATAACCTTTTAGCAAGACAATGCACACATGCAATTTCAGATGGTATCGATTCTTCTCGATAAAAACATCATTTGAATAAAAATGGTCTAATTGTTGTAACGTAATTATAAGAAAATATCTTCAAGAAATTTAAATTACATTGTTCAATCATAACGATTCAGTTATTGAAAATCACTCCATATCATTCTCAGTTCATGAAAATAATGAACTGCTCAGAGATATTTGTTTTACATCTCTAAGGTATATTTTGCACAACTACAGTATACTCAGCGTCCATAAATTGCATAAAGCTGAAGTTTTTAGTAATAATCGGAATTATAACTTAAAATTCAATAGCGCACTGCGTTTTTTTCGAGCGGAATACAAAACTTCCTATGTTTCACTTTTGCTCCCAAGTTGTAGGTTAAAACCATGAAACTCTTGCTGAACAATACACGTACATGTGGTTCTTACAACAGCTATCTTGAATATCTTATTTTTGGAAATTGATATTTTTTAATTAGCATTTTCTTTTGTAATCCCTGGGATTTATTTTTATAATCCGTCATTACTCTACAACCTTCTATTGTTTAACAATAATTTGGTGTTAAATGGTTTCACTCAAATCACTGCTGAAGACCATGTTACTCTATGTAAGCGATGCATCTTTGTTTGGCTCAAAATCGGCCAATCAGGATTTTTAAGTCTCTCAGAAAAATAGGCGTAACTTCTTCCTCCAAAGTCCAAATGACACCAAATAAGCGTTTTCTGAAAGCCTGTTTATCCTTCTTTATAACCATAGCAAACATTTGAGCAAAAACAATTCTTAACTATTTTAATTATTTTTTATTCTGAATGTAGGGTTTTTTTGACTCACACTGTATAAGTAAAAGATTTTGCTTAGCTGGCCACATCACTCTGTAACTGATATAATTTCTTGGTCCTCATTAAATCATTAATTGTGATCATTTGTTTTTAAGATTCTCTTTAATTTAAGTGAAACACCTGCAAGGTTCAACAATCTAAACTAAATCAGGCTTAATTCAGAATTCTAGTCAACTCTCGTAGTAAAAGATTGACTCAGCGGCTCGTGACTTTTAACAAGTACCAGTGTTAAAACAAGTCATGACTTATGACGCAAATTTTAGATAGTGACTTGACCTGAAAAATAGCTAATGGCTAAAAAAATTAATTTGATATAATCGTCGTCACAATTCCTTTTCTGAAATAGGCGTCTACTTACCCGTGGGAGAGTTGCTGCGTGTAACGAGCGCACCTATATGTCGTCCCCTTAGAGCCAGAACTGTCTATGTCCATTTTGGGATTTTTCGACCTTCCATTGGATCAATGAGTGTGAGGCCAATATATCAACTTTGAAAAAGTATAAGTAGCATAAACCTGGAAGATTACTAAATATTCTAAATGTTCAAGTACTTCTTATACTGGATTTTCTTATTTTTTTAGCAATAATCAAACTTTAAACTTGTCTATCTCAAAATTACATTTTTGGACATAGACAGTTCTGGCTCTAAGGGGACGATGTATTTCCTTTGCATGCATGTTGTCATGGTTTTGTCTGGCTTGAATGCCGGCGTAGTCTTGATGCAGAGAAAAGGAATTATGACAGAGTATACCATGAATTAACTCATTACAACTTGGCCGAGTACATTGAATGAATTCAGTGAGTTTATTTGAGAAATAAACTTGTCAGGATTAGGAATACTTGAACTTTCATTGTTTTATATATATATGTGATAGCTTTACTTTTACCTGCTTTATTATGTGATGATATCCACTGATTGGTCTCATAAAATGTCCCTGGACAGAGTGAGTCATTGCAATCCCTCCCATCACCTTGTTTGCAGGCCCCATTGTTATCCCCCTGGCTTGAAAAGCAAAGGGGGATATTGCGAGAGTGCGCATGTCCGTGTGTATGTATGTATGTATGTATGTATGTATGTGTGTGTGTGTGCCAGTTTGGTTAGGTTTTGGTTGGTTAGATTTTCGTTTTTCAGGTCTTCGAAAAGTTGAAGTCCAATTGAAACCAGACTTGGGGTTAAGGTGCAATAGGGGTTCATTCATATGTGGATGATGTCAAAGGTCATGGACTAAGGTCAAAGGTCATGGACTAAGGTCAAAGGTAATCTGAGGTCATGTTCCAGACTGCCATCTTACCAGGGGGATGACGCAAGTTACTTGCAGTATTTTTGGATTTTGCCGATTGAGTAATTTGTCTTATAATCAAACATTAATTCCTACTGTTGAAATTATACTATGTAGTTTTTCTCTAAGGAATGTGTCTATTTGTGCCCTACCTATTGGTGTGTTCCATGGCATCTTTTGTGTTTTAATATTTGCTTTGTTTTTGAAAGGAAGTATCATGAACAGATACATAAATCTTATGTACTAGTAACTTTATGTGTGTAAGAAAGAGATCGACACAAATAAAAGAGCAAATTTTACTGGCTAACCAAAGTTGTGTAGTGTGTCAAGCTTGTTAACACGATCTATCAAAATGTTAGTGTCACTATACTTTGTCCAGACAGAAGGAATGTAAGTAATGTCATCACTTTTGCCACAGCTAATTCACAGGCGTTTCGGCACATCGACTTTGTACACTTATGAATAATGCTGAGATTGCCCCGAGCGCATGTGTAATAATGCGTGAAAGCTGATGAATCAATCCTTCTTCTCTGAAACAACAAGAACTAGTGAGTTGTTTGGAGAGTGTTCTTAATAATACAAGGCCGTTTTCTTTACCCGGTGGTAGCCTATACGGCACCTACACCATTGTCTACTGCGGCAGCTAACTGCACAGTACATACTGACTAATGGCGGGGCAGGAGCTGCAAGGACATTGGTTTTCAAAGTACACAGTTAGGTATATAGTGATGTGGCTACTCTGCTGACCTCTCCAATGGTACCCTATAGTTTCCACAAAGACAGACTATCCTATCCTGGACCAAAATTGTCAGAGGAATATACGCCAAAGAGAAATGCACTTTACGACAGTTCTGTTCCACCAGGCTGATCAGCAACAAAAAACAAAAGGTGACCAATATGTTACCTGCTAAGAAGTGTTGAACCCTGCAAATTCAATGAGATGATCAGAGAACAGTCTTTTCTAAGAAACAAAGACAAGGGTGCAAGAGCATGCCTTTTTAGAAAGAGAGGTTGTATCTGGTGATAACCATTGGACATGTTGAGCAAATCAGGCAGTTTTGACAGGTTCAGTGGGACAACCAGTGGAAGAAAGTGTTAATTCAGTCAGAGGGAATACCACCAGAGATCATATAAGAGAGAAGCCTAGAGATCCAAAATTTTGCAACTGCAAAAACTGTGGAAAAGAGCACTGAAGAGAAAATGTCCTGCCTATGGAAAGACGTGTAGCACAATCACTTTGTAGCTGTCAGTAAAACAAAGAAAAGTAGCACAGTAGTGGAAAGAAAGGCATGCACATCAGGTGGAGGAAAAACTGATTCATCTTAGTCTTTAAGAATTCAGTTTTAAGGTTTCACCAATGAAGCTGTGCATACCCTGGATCTCAAGAGTCCCAACTGGGAAATCTGCAAAACTAGACTTGTGAAGTGATTCTGCATAAGGCTGTCGCCACCATGTCTCCAAGAAAGACCTAAGAAGATTTGAACATGCAAGTTGGACCACTCGGATACGAAGTTGAGAATGTACAATGATCAAATCTACGTGCAAGGGAAGACTTGCATGTATACTCAACAATAATAACAAATTATGAACTATCATTCAAGATAGTGAAGACCAGTCAAACACATGACTATCGAGAGCGAACGCAATCGAAATGGGACTCATCACAGTTAGGCAGAAGAAGTACACCAGCTACTAAAGGACAGAAACAATGACAATGAGGAATTGAAAACAAGATCAGACAAGAGTACAGCGATCTTTTCCAAGGTCTTGGGTGCCTTCCAGAAGAGTATCAGATTGTATGTTCATTCTACAAAGCATCAGGCCAGAAGGTAGCAGTAGCTATAAAGCAAGAGAAAAAAATAGAAGCTAGATCATCTAGAACAAAAGAATATCATGAAGAAAATCACCAAGCCTACCGGTTGGATTAGTAATATAGTGGTGGTCATGGTGGTGAAGAAAGCTGACAAACTTATGACCCTCAAGACCTGAATGAAACTTTGAAGAGGCCACGGCCACAATATCCAATGCCGACCATCGAGAGCATCTTACCAGAGTTAGCTAAAGCTAAAGTCTCTTTAGTATTGGACGCAAAAGATGGATTCTGGCAAGTGAAACTTAATGCACCCAGCAGTGGTCTGACAACGATGGCAACGTCATTGAGAAGATACAAAGGGTTGTAACTTCCTTTCGAAATTTCCACTGCCCCGGAAGAGTTCTAAAGACATTAAAATGAAAAAAATTGAAGGCCAACAAGGAGTCCAGGCAATAGCAGGTGATTTCCTGATCTTTGGTCGAGGAGATATGATGAAGCTATCAAAGATCATGACATAAATTTGACAAGTTTTCAGAATAGAGCCCGTGAGGTAAATTCGAAGCTCAATAAGCAGAAGATTAAGCCAGGACTTCAAGAAGTCAAGTACATTGGACACGAGTTGACCAGTGATGGCGTGAAAAGTGACCATGCCAAGGTGAAAGCAATTGCAGAAATGCCTGTTCCTGAAGATAAAGCAATGCAACGATTACTAGGTTCACTCCGGGCTGAGTGAGTTGAGAAATTAATTAAAACCATAAGAAATATTTTTAAAAAATGTGATTATAAATTCCTTCATTATAAGATCCAAGATGGCTTCCGATACTCTAATATAGCTATAATTGATAGCTATGTCTAACCTACTACTGCAATGTTTGTGTATATCCCTGTAAGTCAATCAGATCAATGTACACATCATTAGGTAATCAGAGGAATCGATGCATGTAAGATGCCATCCAAGATGGGTATCCAATATGGCTGGAAATGACATTTACTAAGCGGCGAAAAGTCCGATCACCAATAGTCTAGAGATATGTTTCTTTGTTTTTTGCAGGTTTTGGGCGTCCACTGGCATCCGTATTGGGATATTTGATGAATTACGACCCAAAGACATTTAAGATAGCCTTACTGTGATTTTTGGTAGTGATAATATAACTAAAAACCACAAAATATATATCTTTAGCCTATAGCGTGAATGAATTACTGACCTTTACTGATTGACATTTGCAGCCATATTGAACGCCTATCTAGGATGCCATCTTGCAGATATTATGTTATGATATTTAAATGGCTCTGAATGAGTTATAGTGATATACACAAACATGGCAGCTCTTGAATATATGTAGTAATGAATGTTGCCATTTTGGAGCCATCTTGAAGGTTATGATTGATGATTATCAAATTGTGAAAAGATATTCCTAATTGCGTTTTATTAATATATTGATTGTAAAGAATTGATATATTATAACAGTTACCATTCTACGGTCAAACATAGATAAATATCACTGCTTTGTTGTATTGGCGGCCATATCAAATCTATTAATTTACGCTGGTAATTAATGAATCTTTAATTGGTCTACAATGGGGTGTTTTGAATGGGACAGGCCAAAAAATTACAACTTTTGAGTTAATTTATTAACCGGCAGTTTTTAGGTGTTTTGGTGGCCTTTGAATTTTTGCGTTTCTTGAAAAATGCTAAGGTTTTTTCGTTCTCTGGCATCCATCGGATTCAGATTCAGCAGGTAAAACTGGTCTAGAAGAAAACCGTTTGAAAAAACATATATGTTTCATAAAACTGACAAGGTCAATATGGTCGTAAGCCGTGGACTAATAGATGTGAATGAAGGCAATGTAAAAGGATGGAAGAGATGTGAAGGGGGAAGGAAAAAGATAGATGTTTATGAGGGGAAGTAGGAGGGGAAAGTTGAATATCCGTGATAGAGGTAGAGTCTGAAATAGCCATAGAGAGAAGCATGAATGAGAGAATGGTGGGACTCAGAAGGTGGAAGTGTGTGGTGGAAGGGCCAGTGAAGAGGGTCAGCCGGAAAGAAGTGGTAAAGGCAATCAGAGAATTGAAAAAAACAGAAAGGAAGGCGGCTGCACCCTCGGAGGTGAGTGAGATGTTATTGTGAGTGGGAGAGATAGGATTGGTGTGTGTTGATGGTGGTGGATAATGGTAGTTGTGTCAGAGAGTGTTAGATAGAGGAGGGATTTGCTGGAGGGAGATGGAGGCGTGGGAAGATTGAAGACCGAGTGAGTGTGGGGTAGTTCAAATGTTAGCGGGAAAGGGGATGCAATGAGATGTGGCGGCATATAGGGGTGTGAAGTTGTTGGAGCATGCAATGGAAATTGTGGCGGGGGCTAGAACCCCCTCCAACGTAGTCCTTCTACTGTTCCCCCATCCCAAGAGACAACGAGAAGAAAAAGAAAACGAGGAGGACAGCGAATTTGAGACGAGTGGAGGGACCATGCGGGGGGGAGACGAAAAGGAGCGGGGGAGGAGCAAGGATATCACTCGCGTACCGAACCCAAAAGAGAGGAGAAGGACTGTGGTAGGGGGAACACCGGGAACAACACGGCCACACGGTCAGGCGGGGTACTGGGGGCCCCCTTAGGACGGGGGGTGGCAGTGGGACCGGGGGGTCGGGGGCGTGAAGACGCGTCCGTGGGTGCGGGTGGTGACTATGGTTGAATGAGGAGGAATATCGAGCTATAAAGAGAAGAAGATGTTTGTTTTATAAACTTGGAGAAATGGAAACTGTCGGAGGCACTCTCGCAGCCATTTCCCCCGCCGGTTGCACAACCGGGGGCAAAGAGACCACAAGGGAGGGAAGCATGGGGGGGGAGGAGAAAAGAGTGGTGAGGAGCACAACCTTAGGCAGACGCAGGAGAATTATAGCAACAGCGAAGGGGGAGACGAAGGGCCCAGGGCATGGGAGGCCCAATTAGTAGGGGTGAGACGCCAATCCCACCGGGAGGCTACCACCCTAAAACACACCACTGTAACCAAACGCAGCTATGTGCAGAGAGGACACCGGGCCCGGCTGAGGCAGGCCAGGACCTGGTGGGCTTTGGAGGACCTCCCACCCTGGGGCGACCGCAGATCCAGGGGACTATGAGGGGCGCCGCGCGGGACTACGAAATCGGGCGAGGGATCCCACCCTCATTCTCCCCACCGGGAGTAAAGGGAGCGCGGGGGAAGGGGCATGAGAGGGGGGGCAGAGCACTGTGCCAGCGGGAGGTAGCCCGGCGAGGGTAAATACACCTCTTTTCCACCTTGTAGCTCAGGTGACACCCGCCCTGCGCAGGGGGCAGGGGGCGGCCGTACGCAGCGCCCGGGAGACCTGGAATGGAGCTCGAGCTGGGAGAGTGCACAAAAAGAACCCCCAAGTTTGATGAGTGAGATAGATGATGCGATGGACTTGGTTTAATGTGCCGAGACGATGGAGTTGGAAGTATGGGGGGTAGACTGGGGATGTCTGAACAACCCAAATGGGAAAGCATTAGAAAAACAAAAAGAAAGAAGGCTTTGGAGGTTATTGGGGGTTTGAAGGTACAACACTTGGGAAGACCAAAAGTGTGGTGAGGCGGGTAGAGGGGGGAGAGAGGAGGGAGTAGGGGAGGAGCGACTGTGGTAGAGAGGTAGAGAGGGAGGTGGGTTGGTAGAGAGTAAGGTAGACCCACGCGGTGGTGGTGTGTGTGGGAGAAAAGGGGAAGAAAAAGTGGCTTGTGGGAAATGGATCCATGGACGGCGCTGTCCGGTAAGGATTTCCCACGGTGCTAAGTCTGTGTCACAGACTGCGAAAGATATTATCCAAAAAAATTAGTACTGCGCGAGAGATGAACGTTATCAGTCAGTCAAGTCCGGTGTCATTAGCAAAGTTGCAAATTTGAAACTAAATTCATATCTCCGGAAAACGAAGGGGGTTTTATGGAGATTTTTGCATCAGAGGGTCCGTTACTCTATATTGTGTTTTGTAATATGTCTCGTAATGGGTCTGAACCTATATAACCTAGCGAGAAATTGAACGTTTTGTTGCGGTTTACCTTTCGGTTGCTTGCAGGCACGGAAATTGAAAACGCAATCGCTACGGCCCGCATCCCCTTTTCCTACAGCCTTTCGGTTATTATTACATCGTAGAATTTTATAACCGCGGTTTCAATTTACGTAACTGTTTTTTTCAAAATTTAGAAAATTGATATATCTCCTTGCCACACCGGTGTGGCAGGAAGATATGGTCCTCGGTGAAGAATAGTGCAATCGATTCAGTTGCTAGTGCGCTAACAATAGTTTCACGCCTTTCTTACGTTGTTGTTTATGGAGCCCGCGGACTATGATACCTGCGGACATGATACTTTCATCACCTGGCAGCGGCCAAGCCGACAACAATCCTATCAGCACTTAGATTGATATTCTCTCTAACAGCTCCTCAATTATCGCTTGGGTTGACGAAGCACTTGACGGGTGGTTAAAGTGCTTGCCCAAGTGCACAGCAACATGGCCGCAGCGGGGCTCGAACCCGCAACCTTCAGATAATGAGTCGGCCGTCATATCCACTGGACACACCGTTTGCCTCAAAAAGAACCACTCCAGGTCACTGGAGAGCAGAAGCAAACATTAGAAGAGCCAATGACAAACTTTGCTGCTCTGGAATGGCTTTGAGGGCAATGTAAAAAACTATTTAAAACACGTTGCATTTGATCAAAGTTTATTGATCGCACAGTCATCTTTGCGCGGTTTTTTAATTTTGTTTCATGTTGCTGGTGTGTGTTTACCGGGATGATCATGGTGTGATACGGAGGTGAGCTTCTTCCTAAATACACCATAAAAGGCATAACAAACTTAACACGGCTTACTCTATTTTGCGAACGAAACGAACTCCCATTGGATTACCCACGCTTTATTCCGTCAGCGGCATAACGGCATAACTGGAAATCAAAGGGTGTAATCCAATGGGAGTTTCGTTTCGTTCGCAAAAACAGTAAGCCACTTCACAGTATTGTCTTCGTGATAATTAAGATTGCGCTCTTTCAACGCGTTTGGGCAAGTACAACAGTGGTGGATTTCTTTTTTTCCCTGCAGAATGCCACATTTGCATTTCAGATTTCATCTAAACAACTTCTTGAATGTTCATTTATGATATCCTGCAAATACTTTTCTGACCTTATGAGTTGCGTTATGAGTGTGATCCCTTTATGAATTAGAAATCGTTAGAAAACAGCTGCGTTTTGCATTATTGTCGTGTGGGGGCCAGTGAAATGCATAGAGAAAAGTGACACAGAATGGATTTTGAGCTTGCACTTGCCAGTAAAACGCCCATTGCGTACGCAAGTGGCATGGAACAAAAAACGTGTAAATAGGCGTAACTCGGGGTCTGGTTCGGTGGGGGTATTTTGATGAGATGGTTGATGGTTCAAACGATACACACCGGTTAAACGCCCGTTCATGTGTTTTTTGTTTTGACACAAAACCTCTATTTTACCATAATAGTTTAAAAACGGTAATTTTCGCGCGCTTTTTCAGCCGGTTCTAATACAAAGAATCTACAATTACCTTTTAACGATTTTAGATTCTACTTGCAGAATTTTTCGCGCTATGTGACTAATAAACGGATCTTGTCTTGCATTGTAAAAGATTGGTTTCGCTTCTTAAGCTAGTATCTGCTGTATTAAAGTTCCTTAGAAAATCAGGATGAAAACGGTATTTTTTGTGCTATGATTGTACATGTTTGAGACAGGCTGGTTATTATAAAGTAGAACGAACTTTTAAAACAAAGGACACGGAAGTTATTGTGATCAAGATTTTCAGCAATTGTTTGAACCGGACTTTTAATGCCTTTAACTCAAGGTGTATCATGTCCAAAACTTGATTTTCAAATTTCCAAGGCAAATCTTCTTTATTTGATTTGATTATCAGAAAACAACTCATGCGTGCTTTGAAACAATGCTAGTTCCAGTTAATTAAATTAGTGAACACTTATCATCAGTTGTTTTAACAAAGGTTTGTAGGGTTTCATTGTCTTCAATGCATATAACTGGTTGTTGTGTTAAGGGCATTGGATCGGATCAACTTGGTTCGGAAAGGTTTCACAAATCTTGTCATAAGTTTTGAACCAAAACCCCAAATTACACCAAACAAAAATCTTGTTAAAGATGAGATTATGGACAATCAATTCCTTATCAAAATAGACACAATAGTTCCAATATTGTCTCAGACAAAAACGCTTTAAAATCCTGCGTCTTTTTTGTTACACGTTGTATAAAATGATATTGCATCTTTGAATGATGTACGTTTTTGTATAATTGTGTGAAATGCCAGGATCGCGCAGGCCATGCATGATACTTGTAGAAAACAAAGTTGTTGCAAGAGTTTACAAGTCTAATTACTTAATCTTGAACTGGATCTCCCAGAGTAATTTAATTATATAAAATCTGCTATTGAAATTACCTATTGCTTTCACTTGAGCTCATCGTTGTAACAAAGTTTACTGATTCAAATACGGGCATTAACAGATGAATTGCTTCATATTTCGAAATAGACTGGACATACGAATTCAGTTTTTAAGTTAAAACATTCTAGGCAAGGAGGTCTTACCTAATTTACAAGTCCCATTTGGACTTAAATCACTTCACTCGGATTTAAATCTCAATCCCTTATGCAATTTCTCAATCTGGCCATTATAAATAAATCAGACCGGATGATAACACTAATGGGATTGAACACAGATACGGTGTTTCAAGAAAGTTACTGGGCTCTACAATTCTGATTAAAAACCAAATAGAGCATGTAACTCCCAGATCGATGATGTAGGAGAACGCGTGTTGCTTATTTAGGAAGTATCATCATTGTTGTTTCCTTACGACGAAGTTTCCCTCGGGCATTACGAAATAGTTAATCAAGTATGCGTCAACTTTGCACTCCACAGAAGCTCACAGACTGCCAATGTGCCCGGTTTTGTTCACCAGATTTGAAATTGACATGCATGTTACTACAACATTTTCTTTCCCAGAGGTGTAGACAAGCCTTAGACATAAGATGCAAATGGCACCAACGCACAGGGAAACCGCCTCTGGTATTTTAGTACAATTTGCAAGATCAGTTTAACATAGACTTCATTTTCACTCTGTTTGGGTAATGTTGCAGGGCGTGTGGAAGGTACGGGTGAATACCAATTGGCGTCCTGCAGGGTACGTTGGTATTGATCTCTTCTTACGCTATGAGCACCCAATATGGAACTCTGCTGCGTAATTGATTAAAGTAACCTATAACTTCAAAGAATGTCAATGTTTGTAAATGCTTCTTGTTTTTTCTATAGTGTATTTGGCAGAAGTGAAAAAAAGAAAGGTGCTTAAATGAAAACACTTTCTGAAAGAAATCGATTGCTGTATTTGCGTATACGATGGCAGGTGATGCAAGTCATAAAGTGATTAAGAGCCTGAAAAAGATAACGAGATTAGTTGGGGGGATTTAATTTGTGCTCATTGAACCATCGTGTACGTGTGTGCAAGAACTGCAATAAAAACATTACGAAAGTTGTGCTGGAGGAGCGTGGAGACGTGGTTTTGGATAAGCAGATGAGGATAATGTGGTTTTCAATCTTTTGGTTATATGTATTGATGATGTAATGGTTGTGATCAGGTCGGGGGATTCATCCCCTTAACCAGCTGACCGTGGAGGGCGTGATATTACGCCCTGGCCCTGCCAGGGGGGGGGGGGGGGGCAAAAAAAAAAAAAAAAAAAAAAAAAAAAAAAAAAAAAAAAAAAAAAAAAAAAAAAAAAAAAAAAAAAATTTTTGCCGTTCCCATAGGTTTAGCACGTAATCACGAAAACTTGACAAATATTCTAAAGTCGAAAATACAGGCTGTCCCAAAAAAATGTTAACACTCGGGACAAGGGCATTTTGGGTCAAAGAAAAGTACGCATGGGTCTTTGTTTGGTACTCCGTTGAAGCCAATAAAATAAGCTTTTATTTGCCGTTTATTTCATTCAAAACCGATATGTAGAACAAAAGATATGCTTCGTCAAAAAGGAGGGGGCAAAATCGGATTGGTCCGATTTGCATTGGTTATACTTGTAAGACTGAGGGAAACATGACTTTGTAACATACTCAAATCTGGAAGTTATTGATTGGCTATTGAACCTACCGAAGGCATTGCCAATCCCTTTTAAACTCCAATATGGTAAATAAAGT
>JAMKCH010060943.1:0-18662 GCA_023653785.1 Ophioderma brevispina
ACTTTAATGCCGATTGCATGTGGTACATTTAGTCTTTTTTCATGGTGTGCGAATGTGTATTATTCATATGTTTGCGTTTACTTATACTTTGTATTCTGCCACATTTATATGTACTTTATTTTTGAAGATATTATCCTTTAGCTTATTATGATACCCACCGATGCCTGTCATTCAACCTCTTAACGCGGGGCTGTTTTTCCCTCCCCTTTTGGTTAGCATGTTGATCATATCACTTTAATAACACACCCTCATCATGTTCCTTTTGTGCGATCACTTATGGCCTTGTTTATTGAGGTGACATGCTTCGGTATATCATCATTATGCTCGAGGATCATTCAACCCTGTAGGCCGCCATTTGTCGCATTGCTTGCTTCATTGTGGTTTTATATTTTAATTTTAAACAATCCATATCTCGATACCATATTGTCTTCTATAATTAGTAAGTTTATATCTTACCTTGGTAATATTTTTGTGAGCGCCTCACTTCCTCTCTATTTTGTATAGATTTCCAATATGTATTAAAGGTGTTTTCGTGATTTCAGCACCTTCTGTTTTATTCATGATCAGTGTGTAATGCTTGAGAAAAGCTATTCCCAAAATATGAGCTTGATCCGATCTTGCGGTTTTGTGTTTATGAGCAATGCTCGTTTCCCACACGGTCCCATAGGCTACTGTGCTGTAATTTTCTCTGTCCGTTTACGTGACAACATACAAATTGTGACTTTCTTACAGATGCGACCGAATTGCACGTAAGATTGGGCACACGTGGATCTAAGGCTCACGGTTCATATGAATAAAAATCTCAACATCTTTTAGGTAGGTGTGGGGGCGATGCTGTGGATCACGAAATGCCCCTTTAACTGTTTGTTAAGTGACTATGTTTTTTGTAATATTTAACCCTAACCAACCCCCCCAACCCCCCCCCCACCCCCCCCCCCCCCCCCATTTTTGTAATTTTGCGCCATGTCCCAAGCTAACCTGATTGTATTTTGAATGTATCCAAATTTGACCCATTTCATTCAAGTAGTATCCTCATCATCACTCCTCAACCACTGATAATGACTGTATAGTGATCACATCCAAAATCCCAACTGTAGTTATTACATTAGTGACGGTCTTAACGATTTGCTTAAATCTAAGAACATTCACCTGTCATTATTTCAAATCACAAGTTCGCATCTTAATAATCACTCAACTATGTCAATATTATCTTTCTACCATTAATCATAATTTTCACATCTGGTTTTACCAGAACCTTGGTTTTACCTATGATTATGAATCGAACTAGTTGACTTCAATGGTTACTCAGTTATAAATGCCATACTTCATGACCGAATAGGAGGCGGTGCCTCCCTTTTCATTCCCCCTAACATTGCTTTGAACTAAGGACCGACCTAAATATAATTGCATGTTTGCGACTCTATTTTTATCGAAAATAATGACATCAACAAATCCAGCAGTAAAAAACTATCGTGGCATCATCTATCGCCCAGAAACAGTTAACCTTGATGAGTTTTATCTTGAGCTTACACGCGTATTCAATACAGTTAACAATGAGTCCCAAATTGGGCTTTATCATTGGGCGATTATAACATCGAATTCTGGAGTATTGACTCCGATCATAAAGTTAATGACTTCGTTAATCTTATTTTCTCCAATGGTTTTTTTCCCTACCATTGATAGCCCTACCCGAAAGAACAGAAAACCACTGCCCACGATCATGGAGAAACATTCATAACAATGATCTTTTAGCCAATGTAACTTGCGGGCGTCTTAGTCAATGAGGTTATCTCAGACCATTTCCAGTTGTTCTATTAAAGGCACAAATTCTGACTCGAGATTTTTTTTAACAAACAAAATTCGATGACTAAACAGTCACGCCAACTTAAGCAAGTAATATCTAAAGTTAAAAAAAATGGACTATCATCCACTACGTGGCAAAAGGTATTTGACGATGAAAATCCTGAAAACAGCTTTTAATACTTCCCAAGACAAGTATAAATATATATATAATATTCACCTGTCCGTTAAATCAATAAATTATCTAAAGTGCAAAACGACAGGAACCAGGATAACGTTGGGTCTAATCAAATCTATTAATTACTAAAGATAAATTATTAGAAAATACCGCTCCAACCTAAAACGATAATAAACATTAAATACACAAAATATCGACAATACTCTACATCATCTTCTGCGCATTGCTAAAAGTCTCATATCACAACCAGAGGCTTGATGCCAAGGAACAAGTATGAAAAAAAAATGGCAAACTATAAATAATCACTTGGCATGAAGAAACAATCCCCCAAAACACCTCATACTTTTATAGACCTAATGCTCTGAAATAAAGACCCAGTCGAAATCGCTAACAAATTCAACGACTTTTTTACCAACATTGGCCCATCACTGGTGATAAGATACCCCCTACTGACTTACGTAATCCAGAAATGCAGTTCATCTCGATTCCCCCATAGTATATTCTAGCGCCTACAACCTAAATAAGGAAGAATTGTGGATAGTACCTCACAAATGAAACCTTGTAATAGTTGTGGCCGGCGATGGTTTTAGCTCAAACATAGTTAACAGATTTTACCAAAAATTATTGAGCCTATTATGCATATATTCAATCGTTACATATCCACCGGTATTGTCCAATCTTCTAAATTAAAAGTTGCTAGAGTGATCCGATCTTTAAAATAAATGGTTGATAAGCATTCTTCAAACAATTACCGGGCCAATCAATATCCATCCTTCCAGCGATATGCCAAGATCTTGAAAACAATTAATGCTCTAACAGAATCATCGCATTTATTGATAACATAAATATCCTCACTCTGCTCAGTTTGGCGTTTAGACTAAACACTCCACCTTCATGGCAATTAAAAAACTTTATGAAAAACAATTACTACTGCCTGGACCAAAAACTGCACTGCCGGGATCTTTCTAGGTCTATGCAAGACGTCGATACTCTTGATCACAAAAGTCTCATTAATAAACGAAAAAAATATGGAAAGAGGTTTACAATACTTGATTGAAAATTTACCTGGATAACCGTAAACAATTTGTTGATTATAACCAAAACCACTCGTCACTCTCGGATTAGTTGCGGGCGGTACCTCAAGGCTCAATTCTGGGACCTCTTTTATCTCTTTATATTAATGACCTCCCTCAGGCTCTCCTAATTCTTCAATTTATTAGTTCGCAGATGACACTAATATTTGGTATTCTAACAAAGAACATAAATAAATTACTTGAAATCAACCTTAAAAAGAATTAAACCCATATATCTAATTGGGTTTAAAATCAATATAAAAAATTTCTCAAACATTAAAAAAACTAATTTATGGTATTCAGAACTTAAACACAACCTTTACCACCAAATGATATTAAACATGATTATCGAAATTAAACCACTTGAACAAGTAAACACAACTAAATTTTAGGCGTTATTAATTGAGATGATATGTCTTGGAAAACACCACACTTAAACTGTACTAAAATAATTTCTAAAATAACAACGGTATTCATCAGAAAAGTGAAACCCCTTCTGCCCCTTGATTAATGACCAACCTTATAGACAAATCCGACACAGCCAAAATGAGGTCAGAATTGACCCCCGCCATTAGGGGGGGCATCCAACCCAAACTACCCAAATCTTTTGTAGTCTGTACCACGCTGATGAAGTATATTAAAAAGCTACACTAATATGCAACATTTGGGTTGAATTCAAGCAGGTGCACCCAGCTATGGCTGCCAGTGAGGTGTTGGATGGGAATGTGTCAAAAACCGGATTCGTGTATATAATACGCTCGTCTTCCCTTGCATCAACTACTGTGCCATTATCGGGCGATTAAAAAACAATCAATCTTCATTCTATGTTTTTAATGCAAAAAAAGATCTACGAGTCTGTACTAATTCACTTTGTTAGCCCATACAGACCGTCTTTTCTCCTCTATGAATACGCTCAAAATTGATGAAATTACGTCTTCCAGGGACTCTGCCCAGTTTAGCAGTTGATGTATAAAACCATCATGACCTCCTTCCTCCAAATATCTTAGATGATCGTTTTCATGACCAGGACAAGATGTCCATCCCTTTGACAAGCGATCATCTAAGGACATGTACGTTAGACAGACAAACTCCAGACTTGCTGAAAACACCAGTAGGATCCAGTGCCCTTTTATGGAATTCGTTGAAGACCGTCGTCTGAAACAGTCTCCATCCTTAGCTAGTCTTTTAAAGCTATTCTCAAAAAAACAGCTAATTGATTTTTATCTCAAACTGATTAATGTCTTATGATTTGGGTAATATACCCTTTACGTTTTCTTATATATTTAACCGTTTGTTTTTTTTTTTTTTCTCTGTATTTTTTCAATCGGATTAACTTGTAATGTTGGTCAGCACCCTTATTTTACCCGCTTGCTCGTAATTTTCATTGTATGTTTATGCCTTAAAAAATTAAGTTCATCTTCATGTTGTTAATATTAACTTATGCTATGGGTGTTGCCAATAATACACGCCCTGCGTTTTTAAGGCATCCAACATCCTCTTGCTTATTTGTATACATTTCTAAATCATTTTTTGTTTTATGTAATGTTCTATTGTATATTTGTTCATTTCTATTTACTGTACATATGCAATGAGATGGAAATAAAATAAACCTGAAACCTGAAGTTGGTATGGAGCGAGTTGATATGATAGGGGATGAGCAATACTGGAACCGAATTAGTAGGGCAATTGCTATGACGAGTTGGTATTGGGAGAGTTGATGCGTGGCGAGTTAGTGTTCTTTAAGGGCATCTTTGAAGTTGAAGTGTTCGTCAAAGTAGATTTTGTTACAAAGTGCGCTGACAGCTTGTCCGTTTTTGTTTTGTCAAAAGATTAGAACAGTTCGTTAACAAATTCGTGCGGGGTAAGGTTCTTAAATGGAAAATTTGAGAAATTTAAATCACTTTTTAATTTTGTTATGAAAGCGTCGAGTGTCCCCTTTTTCTTCCGTCACAAGAGAGATTAACGCAGTCGTAACAATTTTGGTACAAAGTGCGTTTTTGTTTATGATGAAGGCGTGCCAACACCCCTCTCACCATTGTCCGCAAAACAATGGGACTTTGATGGCATAGGGGCGCGATGTGTTAATAATTTAAAGGGAATCGTCAGTGATAATGAAACGATGTCATGAATTGCTACAAACAACCTCTTTCAATTCGGGTCATTGTAGTGAAGGGGAATTGTTGCGATGGTGTGCGGGCGGATATAAGAACGTCTTGCGCAACGAGGTTAAATCATAAACGTTATTTATTATAGAGGTGATCAAATTACCTTTTTTTAAGACATGAAATGACCTACAATTTTTTACGGCACCACTATGTTATTATAACATTATTTTTTGAAGCGAAAACGTGCAAAAAAAGTCTATACTACAAAATGTTGATCCTGATCAGCGTACCAATTTCAGCTGCCTGTCAAATATATCAGGAGTCTGTGCTTGTGCCGGGAACGTGAAATGTGTTGTCACACCGTATTTAAATTACTGAAATATTCATGTAATTTTTGCTATTCAGAAGTTGTTCATTGATGTATGCAGTTTATATGACTTTTCATCTTAGAGCGCTAGGGGTGTGGAGTATATAAAAATACAAACCCAAATGAGGATCTTTTTAATGAGGAATATTCTTAAGGATGTTACCAAATTAATTTGTGTGTTCTATACCACTGTTTCAACTTTCACAATACTTGGATTTTTTGAAATCGATCAATTACATTTAAAGCTTACAGCTGTTTTTATAAGTTCAGTTAGTTCAGTTATTTATATTTTCGCAATCACAGAAAAATATTATAAAAACTCAGATGATAATAATACAGGTGAATGGATGTTACAGGTAAGACTTTATAGCCCTGTTAATATGTAAAGCCCCATTTTGCCAAATGATTGAAGTTGGATACTGGCAGCCAAGTTGCCAGTCGGATGGAAGGTTTTATTTTCAGACACCGCACAAATGACCCAAAACTACGCACTTGAGATATATGCAGTGCGGAAGGCCTTAGATGGATTAACACGGGGTGAATTGTTTGGCGCCATGTTGCAACAATCTCCAATGCGATGTCCTATGTCTGCAGGAACCAAAGCGGAATCGATAACCACCCCCAACCATACCAGGAATGGTCAGTGCCATCGAGAGCGACATCGACAATATGGAAGTGCTAGATATCGTAGGGTGTATTTCGTATTACATGTGACGGATGTTGAATTTTTGATAATTTTACAGAAACTCAAGGGACAATAGTACTCTAAATACGAAAAATCTTCAAAAACATGCCAAGTGCAGAACCTTGAACGACTGCATTAATTATAATCTTAATCAGAAATTTTGCAATTTTGACTTATGTTGCATAACACGACTTGGGTCTGTATAAATAGTGACGGTTGTTGAACCCTCTGTCAAGAAGTGTTATAAACTTGATTTCCCACCAAGGCTTGTGTAAATAATTTGTTAGTAAATATTATCAAGCAAAAAGATGTAATTAATTTCTTAAATCTCGATCTTAGTAGAAAATTTATACTATATTTTAAGTTTAAGGCGGAATCGACGGCAAATCCACTCAAATCCGTCATTATGTAATAAACCAAATTGAGCATATTCGCGATGTACGGGGTGTTTTTGACGGATGTTCAGAAAACGCCGATCCTGTTTTCCATAATGACGATGTGAATAACGCTTAGTATAGGGAAGATTTCAACATCCGTCACTATGTCATGAACATAATGCCGATTAGGCGTATTTTTGGTGTGACGGAGATAATGGTGACTTTTCCAAAGTATTAAAGCCATTGTATCAAGAAGAATTCATGAATATTAGCATAAAAAAAATTTCCCAGTTGTTAATTTAGTGTATTAATCGGATTTGCTGTTGAATCGTATGTGGGGATGTGTACGGACCCTCTAAATTTCGCGATTTTTCAAATGCGATTTTCGCAGAAACAATAATTCGTATTTTGTTTAAAAGCCGTACATGGATTAACACGTTGACTTGTTTGGCGCGGAACAATCTACAAAGCGATGTCCTATGTCTTCAGGAAACCCCCACAGAGGAATCGATAACCACCCCCAACCATACCAGGAATGGTCCGTGCCATCGATAGACAGACATCGACAATATGGAAGTTCTATATATCGTCGGGTGTAGTTAGCAATCTGACCGGGAAAACAAAAAAGTTTGAATTTTTATAATTTTTACGAAATCAAGGTAAATAGTACTAAGATACGAAATCTTCAAACCTGCCAAGTGCAGAACCTTGAAAGCACTTCATTAATTAATAATCTTTAATATTCTTAATCAAATTTTTGCAATTTTGACTTTGTTGCTAACAGCGACTATTTGTTTACTCGTGACGGATGTTGAACCCCTCTGTCAAAGAAGTGTATTCTTGATTTCCCACCAATGCTTTTTAAATCCATTTGTTATAATATTATCAAGCAAAAATATGTACATTAATTTATAAATATCGATATTAAGTAGAAATTTTATACTATATTTTACATTTCACAAGGCGGGGAATCGCGGCAATCCACTCAACTCCGTCCTTATGTAATAAACCAATTTACAAAATTCGCGATGACGGATGTTTAGTTTGACGGATGTTCAGAAAACGACGCCGATCGCTGTTTCCATAATGACGGATTCTGAATACGAACTTTAGTAATGGGAAGGATTCAACATCCGTCACTATGGTCATGAACCTACTTGACGTTTGCGTATTTTTTTGGTGTGACGGAATCAATGGTGACACTTTTCCACCTATTATACAAGACATTAACAATCCATTTTATCAAGTAAGAAGTCCATGAATGCTAAAATAAATTTGCCAGTTGTTAATTTCGTTTTCTTAATCGGATTTGATTTGTTGGATCGTATGGGGGGATGTGTACGGACCCTCTAGAGTTCGCCGATTTTTTTCAAATGCGATTTTCTCAAAACCCAAATAAATTCGTATTTTGTTTACATCCGTCACTATGTAATACACGCCACGATATGTGAAAACAGGCACTACAGTAGAAGCACCCCAATGTAATGATACAAACAACATCGAATCTCACCTTGAGTCTTACTCTGTTCATAATTAATTACACCTTCTACAAACCTGTATCAGTAACATCAAGCACCCCAACTCAGCCTTGGGAATTCCACCAAACCTCACTTCTTCATATTGGCGATTTCCACCCCCATAGTAAACCCAATGGGGCTACAATGAAACTAACAAAGACGGACAAGCTGTCGAAGAATGGTATGACAGTCAACTCTACGTCTCCTTCACGACTCTAAGCTACCGCCATCATTCATAGCGAGCGCCCGTTGGAAGAGACGTTATAACCCTGATCTAGCTAGTGTTAGCAGAAACATCTCTAACCTGTGTAGCAAGATTGTTCTTCGGATCCCTGTTTCCACTAACGCAGCACTTGACCATCGTACCAGTCAACGCTGCAATAAGACAAACAAAGTGCCTTTTAAGCGTCGCTTTAACTACAGGAAAGCATACTGGGCAGCATTCACTGATGACCTGGATCAAGAAAGGAAACAGGATTGCCTCCAAACCATAACCCCATAACTATGACAAATTTGCCCAACTATGACGGACTGCCCGGAGATTCATGGGCCCGAGGCTGTAGGTAGGACGGCATATATACCAGGCCTTTCAAGGAAAGTGCTAGAGGAATATCAATCAAGAAGATATATCACCATGTGTGAGGTCGATCCCTTTTTTTTCGGGTCGGCTGAAACAAACTGCTAACAGGATGAGGAAGTTTCCGGAGAGGAAAAGATCCAAACCTGGCACCTACGGACGCCTATTGAATCCACGATATGACCCATAAAAGCAATAAAGCATGGTCTACCATGCATAAAGCTCTGAGGGGATCCAACAGACCTCCACAGCAGCAAATGTTCACAACACCCACCAAGTTGCCCACCAACTGCTTTTAACTGTCTAGTGACAGCAAGAGCCCCCAGAAGAAATCAAACTAGACCGTAAGAGGGTTTAGTGGCGACCCAGGTTTCACTCGCGGCCCCCGTCAACATGGACGGAATTGGAATCCTTATTAGCTAAACTTCAACCAGGAAAGCAGTAGGCCTTGACACATCTCAACTGAGCCAGCTGAAAAATCTCGGCCAGTAGAAGGAATTTGGGCTTCTTGCGCTTCGACATTGCTGCCTTATCTCCTACGGGTTCCAAATATCTGGAGGAATTACTTTTATGGCACTCCTAAAGTCTGGAAAGATCCATGCCCCTTCCCAAGAACTACAGAGCCAATATCACTCCTCAGCCATACCTACAGCTCTTTGAAACGTCCTCCTTCTCCTGCTCAATCGTCCTCGGCACCTGTGTAGACGACACCTCATACCAGACAAGCAGGTTTCCGGGCAGCCGATCAACAACAAGCCAAGTACCCAAACCTCAACCTAACTCATCACATCTAGGATGGTTTCGAGAGGGTGTGGTGACCGGGGCTGTGTTCGTCGACCTAACAGCAGCCCTACGACACTTTTAATTACAGATGCCTACTCCATAGATCCTGGAAATTACCAATGACAATCCGCTTTGAACTGAGCTTACACATCCGAGGATTGCTACACACAGGATGTTCTTTGTTCAGCTAGGAGCGAGAAGAGCCGATGGCGTAAGCCTAAGAATGGTCTACCACAAGGGAGTGTGCTCGCACCCTCTCCTTTCAAAACCTCAATACCAACCACCCAACCTCGGAGTTGGCAGGAACTGTCGTTTTATTTATTATGCAGACGATCGTTGGAATTAGCAGCACAAGATGCTGCAATAACAGCATATTGTTTGAAGAGAGACTATCCAAAGCTTTGAATGAACTCACTCCTGATTATAGAAAAACCACCTACGTGCAAATCCATCTAAGACACATGCGTGGTGCTTCCAATCTACGCAAAACCGTGAAGCCACACGTCCAGCTTAAAAGTTACCTGTCTAAGCGCACAACCCTCTGAGCACTGTGTAACTAACTCGGTCCTACCTAGGCGGTTCCTTGGCGACCGACCGCACTCTCTTTCTTTTAAGACCCACATCGAGGAGACGAAAAGTAAAGTATGTTCAACGCAATAACATCTTGAACAACTCACTGGCACAAGATGGGCGCTCGCCCACATACCCCAAGAACAACGTCACTTGCCCTGTGCTATCATGTGCAGAGTATGCGTGCCCTGCATGGGAAAGATCTATCCCTGCAAGAAGCTTGGTCCACGTTAAATGCCTCCTGCCGGCTTTAATGCTCAATCAGGTAAGCGCGCGACTCCAGTGTATGCTCATCCATGCGTATTATAGGCGTGCGTTCGAGCCAGTGAGATTCAGCTATCTTGTAATCTCCCTGGACAAGAAATTAACCGTTTGGTTGTCTCGATTTACCCATTGCGATATTGGGGATCTGTTCGCCGGCTGGCGATGTGTTATCTCGATGTTTGCTGATATTGTGATAAGGGAAAGCGCTGCTCCCAATCTGCTGCATCCCTTGAAATGAGCTAAATGGTTTATGGTATGGGTGGGCCACAGTGATCAGCTTCCATTTGTGAAAGCGCTTAGAGGCCAATAGCATAAGGCTTCTAATAGTCTCTGCTATTATTATTATTATCCACAGGAGCCTCCGTCCAACACCAACGAAAACTTATACATCCTAGCATGAATGCTCCCCAGACATCTGTCGAAGCGTAGCGAGCATCCAAGAGTGTAGCTCCAAGTACTAATTGAAGCACACCCTATGTTTGGAACAGATACGTGCTGCCCATGCGCCTTAATCCAGAGAGAGTTTCTTAAGCACAGTCCAACCACTTGAAACAGTCTCTAAGAGCTCAAGAGTCGCCCCTTTGCTGAAAAATACTTGCCAATAACCAAGTAACATCTATTGAGCCATTGAACCTGGTGAGCATCTCTCACCCTGAGCTGACTCCTCATGTCTGATGGCGATGCCTCAACAGAGATTGAGAACCAGAATTGGCCGATCTAAGGTTCCTTGCAGAAGCGGGTCTACTTGGAAGCATATCAGGACACTACCTGTGGTTTTGGAACAGAACCACAGACAATGTAACATCCCTTGGTCTGCCACACATCCTGGATCAACAATGCCGCAAACAAGGACCTTGCGGATTCAGTGAAGCAGCCAGGACGTTGTGCCCATTCTGACTGGACTCATATTTGAGAACCACAGTGCTTGGACACGATAAGAAGAAGAAAGTTTGGGCGCGGCATTCAATGCTACACAGGAAATGTTTGAATGATAACGTAGATTACTTAGGATCAATTAAACTTACACGATTAATATGGAATATTTTTAATGTTTTAACCTGCTCTGCTATTAGGTGTATATTTCCGAAGTTTTACTATATATGGAAATCAAGCAAGTTTGGAAAAAGTTGCTACAAATTGTTGCTTCAAATTGTGGTTCAAAAAATGTACTTAACACTTTTTCAAATGTGCAAAGCTTCTTCTTATCGTAATCCAAACACGGTTCTCAAATATGATCCGCCAGAGGTTGTTAATGTCTGGCTGCCTTCACTGATTCTTCAAGGTCCTTTTCTGTGCATTGTTGCTCCAGCAATTGGGCAGACCGAGAGATGTTCCTTTGCCTGTGGTGCAGTTCGCGCATCGCACGTCAGTTCCCCGGATCTGCGTCCAGTAGCCACTTCTGTAATTAAACCTTAGATCGACCTGTTCTGGTTCTCAATCTGTTGAGACATGGGCCATTCAGCCCAGGATGAGTAGCTCCCGGTGGGAGATGCTCACCAGGTTCATACTAATAATTGTTACTTGGTTTGAAGCAGGTATTTCTTTCCACAAGGCGACTCTCTTAAAACTTCTTAGAAAGATTTCAAGGGGTTGGACTTTGGTTAAGAAAATCTCTCTGATTTAATGGCGGTTAGCAACTGTCTTGTCTAAACATTGATGCTTCACATTAGTACACTTGGCAGCTATACGCTCTGCATGTCGCTTCACTACGACGGATGTCTGTGGAGCAATTCCTGCTAGTTCAAAATTGATCATTAAACTGGTGTTGTTATTGTAAAATCTTATGCCAGTTATGTAACCAAATAATTTTTCAAGGGGGCAAGGCGGGGTAAAACAATGATTATAATTGTAACATTTGCCTTCACGAAAACCCTGCTTGCTCTGGTCTGAGTTTTTCATCGATGCCTGCTTTTTAATTCTGTTGATGATTAATACTTTCTAATACATGTGAGTCAAAAAGAAATAGGACCGTGATTTTTATTTTGTTTATCAAAAACTAATTGAGCTTGATAAAAAAAGTTTCCATATTGGCCGAAACAAGCATGATCTTCCGCTCATTAGAAAAAACGACACAACCGAAATTCTCATTCCTAACCATTTTGTTATGCCTGTTCTTCCGAAAGAACCCATTTATCCAGCTGCCCACGGAACTGGCACTGATTCATGGGTTCATGCCAGACTCGTTGCTCCCTCGAGCAATGTTTGCAATGATAGCTGGGTCCTGGCAGTCCTTCTTCCTGATGCTTCATGTTGTCGGTTCCCTGGTGGTTCAATAGTCATGGAATTTCCTGACATTGCATAATAACCTGTTTGTACGGCAAGGCCAACTGTCTCTGAACCTCAAAACAAGGAGAATGGGTCTGCAAGTAAGTTTCAACTATAAAAGTCGTTGTAAATCTCGATATGGGGGCTGATACCTAATACCTTTCCCACCAAATGCTAAGTTAGGTTTGAAAATACCTTCAGAGTGTTAGTTTATAAATTATCTGATTTTGGGCGACCGAGCATAATCTGTTTTGAAACTCGCGGGTTTAAATTCATTACATTGACCCACGACATTTCCCGCGTACTCACACCTATTCAAAGCATTCAGCCTTCCTGGACAGATGCATCAACTGGGTTCCTTCGGCAGACCACAGCCATAAACAAGGGTAGGCATGGTGAATTTTGGTGGTTCTTTTTCTAATGGCGGAAGAACGCGCCGGAAATTTTCTATTAGTTTATCAATTGCTTCCAAACTTTTGCAATAATATAGTTGTGTGTAGGTAAGGTGCAATTTTGATAGTGGATAAAATATTGGACCCAATGTGCCCAGTTGCCTGGTATGGAGCGCATTTGATAAACTGCAGTTTACTTTAACGATGAACTTGTTTTTTCGAGAACTAGGTTTCAAACATGAAAACTAGGTTTAAAAAAAAGAAAAGTGTATTTTTATGATTTTTGATAAAATCACTCAAATTGAGGGCAGTGATTGGAAATCGGTTTGTGACGAAGACGTAAACCTTCGAGATTGTAGCGTAATTAAATTGGCAAGTGACCGAGGTAACTGGCAGTAACTCGGCATGGGGCGCTGTAACTCGGATTTGCACGGGGATTGACGTGAGTGGCGTGCAATAATTATCAGCTATGGTGTTCACTATGGGCGCCATACGGATATCTCGAGAGGAATACCATGACCCAGACATAGTGTAAAAAACTGAGGATTCCTCATGACAGAGTTATTCTAGCCTGCACATTAAAGCCGCACTAAGAGATTCCTGAGGAGGGCAGCCTCAATTCCAATAACAAATCATGTTTTCTTTTGCATGTACATAAATGATTGTCCATATATACTAATCACTGGTTGAAATTGTCAAAGTTTAAATCGAATTCATCATATAGAAATCACATTTTGTTATAAAATTCCAGATCCGAATTTTTGGTATACACAGTATCTATGGGAAGTATAATACACTAAAGTTGTACTGCATCAAAAACGAAAAATCCGATTCATCTCAAACTTTCGGAATTGTGATTTTAGTTAATGTGATTTAGTTCTAGTGAACTCTGATACACAAAATAATATAATATTTCGAAATCTCTGAGTCAGACTTTAACATTATACGAAATATTTTGTTTATGTTTTTAGGTCAGCGTTAAAAGCATGATGCGTGGGGCACACAGGGAAAACGAATAAATAAATACAATAAAAAAATAAAAAAGTAAATACATGATATCAAACTCAAGCAAATATAAAACCCCTGAAATTAAAGATGAAAAATAAAAAAAATAATCAAAAAATATTTTTGTTTCAGCCTTACTTCTTTATATTAATGATCCGATTGTGAGTGTGTAACGATGCGGCAGCCATCACTATTATGTGACACAATTGGGAGTCAAGATCATGACTATGGCATTGGACCAGCAGCTAAGTACAGACTTCATATTGGTATTGAAGAATTCACAGAGACCATGACTTCAGTCTAGGTGAAACGACAGCTTGTTTTGAATCTGAAGAGGTCCCACCTATCTAATTCTGCTCATAGGTGTTCTGAAGAGTTTTAATGATGACCTTCAAGATGGAAAGAAGGGAAATACGTCACACAAAGAATTGGTTGCATGGTAAGAAGGTAACGTTGCACCTATCATAATATATATATATATATATTATATAATATATATATATATATATATATATATATTATAGCTATATATATAGCTATATCCTTCCCCGTTCTCACAATCTGTTTGGTATGCAAACTTGGGGTTTGAGTTTAATGACAGAGAACGTCCAGGAATTCTCTGTAAAAATTTAGTTTATGTTGGTCATTTGCTCAAAAGGTTCCTGAATTAACTAATTGAAATGTAAAAATTAATGATTTTTTCTTACAACTCCACCAAATAAGAAAGTATTAATGCAATTAAAACATTGGAATTGCCTTTGGAAAGAAAATATAGCCGTTTGTGTCAATGTTTGCAATTTACTCCTTTTGGTCAGTATTTTACTTACGAAAGAATACATATAGATACAAATAAACATTAAACAATCAGTATTTAATATGTGTTGCAATTGATTTGTAATCGTTTTTTGAATTCTTCTTGATTATTTGTTACTTTGTACAAAATCATCATGAAAAAACAAATCATACGAATGTCCAATAAAAATATTAAATTATGTTTAACAAACAGAACCGGAAATTCTCCATCCTATTACGAAAACTGCAGCAACTGGAAGCACGTCGGTGATAGAATGGACGTAACTCAAAGTTTATATACATTAAATAGTTTACTTTTAGTTACATTTTATTTCGATGTTACCATTTTATAGATGGGTTGACAGTGACGTCAACCCGCCGGCACGAACAAAGCACTGCCCGGCAGTATGCGTGAGCACCTGCAGGGGCTTTTTGGGCTTTTAAATTCGCGTGCTCAATCTGGCGTGATAAGGCTATTGATGCTGTATCCAAATAGGTTTCTATATAGATAGAGAGGCAAACGTTTACGTATCTTTAGAAATTCATCGTCTAGCATTTTTTGCCGACCACAAAGAAACATAGAGTACCAACTATGAAAGCAATGGCTGCCTTCCCCTTTTCCCCATACTGTGGTTCCGTCTTGCATATACACTAATCGTATGATACAATTGATGTATGTGTTAGAGGTGGCCAGGTGTAAAATAGGTGCACCTGATCTTGTGCTCAAACTCTTTTTCTCATAATGCAAGCGCGCTTAGGTGAAATATGTATTCATTGAGGCGTTTATTTAAATCAGACGACTGACGTGTCATTTCATTCTTTTGTGTGGCCATGGTAGGACGAAATTTAACCACCCAATATCACCCAACATCCAACAACTGATATTTTGCCGGATTGTTTGTATCGGATTGACATATGTGTGTGTATACAAGCACCCAAGCTAATCATTATTCCGTGCATATTCAAAATTCATCGCCCAGCACGTACGACTGGGTTTGAATGGGCTTCACCCCCTTGGATGTACTATCAAGGCCATATTCTCCCACCTTCACTGTCATTAGACCAGTCTACTTTTTGTGTTTGGGGAAACATTTATGTCACCTCATCCTATGAAGACAGCAATGTTTTTTGCATTTTCTGGGGTTTGTATTCTGATTAAATAAAGTAACCGATGGGAAACAAACTTCGGTTTTTGATGGTATAAGCAATAATGTATATTGGCAAAGCCTATTCAATACTCAACAATGGGAAAAAGACGACTTTCTCGATATCAAAATCGATACTACTTCTGGTAAATCAGGGGTGGTCCCCAAAACGATCTGAACATAATACACCTTTAAAATAGTATGTTCCAAAAGTGATACTGCATTGTACCTATACCTAATGGAAAACCACGAAGTCTAACAGTGATTTAACTTTACTGGGAACGCCGAATATGTATATTCTGTTGTTATAAACATAACCTTCCCATTGCACTTGATTCCAGATGTTTTACTTAAAGCATTAATCGATTTTTTGGTCCTCGACTTATTCCACACAAAGTTTTTTACGGTCTTAATTTCCCTGGCTTTAAAAGTAGTAGGGGTATTTGCGATTGCGCTCATGTGTTATGTTTTCCAGTTTGGTTAGGTCTTTCAGAGAAGAGGAGAAAGAAGGAGATGGTTTTCAACTGTTACTTCAAAATGTAAACTGTTCACCGCCTATTCATCTTAATTGTCCCTAAAATCTGATTTATTGGTCAAAGACCTGCACGACTTGCTCGAGAACATTACATACACCTGCACCTGTCATTAAATCCCGAAATATTCCAATTACTCGTTGTCAACTGGTATTTGCACAGAGACTATACACCATGGTCGTGCCAGTACAGCGAAACGTACCATTCTGCATCATTTACAGACAACTGTTGACCCAAATTTTCAAAGCAAATTTTACCACTTTGGACACTTCGGACACAAACAGGTGTGTTGGGTGAATTCAAAATGCATTATCTAATCATTCATCATATCAATTTTCACAGTGCACTAACGCGCATATGTTTATAAGGCTAAAAAACCCCATCCTTTATTGACCTCAAAACATTAAATCAAGTTAGCTTACCGAAAAAGTGTTGATTTTGGTGGTTTTTTTTTCGTTCAAATTTCACTGTTTTCTTTTTTTTTTTTTTTTTTTTTTTTTAATAAAATAATAATTAATGGGTTAGAACAAACGTGGAGAGTTCCTTACAGCAGAAAACATTATTTGGAAAATCATATACTGTTTGTCAAAGAGGTTCTATCTAGATTAGAGAGGCAAATCGTTACGTAATCTTTAGAATTTCACCGTCTCGCATGTTGTGCCGACCACCAAGAAAACCTAGAGTACCAACAATAGAAAGCAATGGCTGCCTCCGCTTCTTCCATATGCTGTGGGGCCGCTTTGGCATATAACTAATCGTATGATACAAATTATGTTGTGTTAGAGGTGGCCAGTAGTAATAATAGTGTACCTGGATCATTGGTCGCAGATACTCTTTTTTCTCATAATGCAATGCGTGTTTAGGTGAAAAGATGTATTCATTGAGGCGTTTATTTAAATCAAGACTACTGATGGTCATTTCAGTCGTTGTGTGGCCATGGGTAGGACAAAATTTAACCACCCAATAGCACCAACATCCAACAACTGATAGTTTGCGGATTGTTTGTATCGAATTGACATTATGTGTGTATACAGCACCCAAACTGATAATTATATCGTGTCAATATTAAAATGTCATCGCCCAGCACGGACGACTGGTTTGAATGCGTTTCCCCCCTGGTTTTAGTAGCATTGTGTCAATTACTTCCTGTTTAGTGAACTTTCCGACTGGCCAAGCTTGAGTCGGATGAACGATTACCTCAAAGGTCCAATCGAGCGCCGTGAAGTTCCCCAAACAATGAGCCGGTGAATGAAAGTAGCCTGGGTAATCGATTTCCAAATCGAGCCATCTCCTTCATTCTCATCTGCTCTGGGTCCTTTCATGGTTAGGTTTTCGTTTTTCAGGTCGTCTTGAAAGTCTGATTCAAACCAGCCTTGGGGTTCAGTGCAATGGGGGGTTCCTTCATATGGGATGTTGTCAAGGTCATTCATGACTAAGCAAAGGTCATCTGAGGTCCATGTCCAGACTGCAATCTTGCCAGGGTATGGCGCAAGTTTTTCTTGCTGTATTTTTGAAGATAGTATAGTATCTGGGATGTTTCAAACGGCATGTCATTGATGTAGAAAAATGGCGAATAATGGAGCTATCATTTATTTGCTTACACACGTTTCGGAAATCTTAATAGTAGATTAGAAAAGAGCACCTTGCCAATATGTCATTCCTATTGTTATTATTTTAGATGCACAACTTTGGTTTTAGCATTGTCCAATAGGGACAAGTTTTGCATAAAAAATCAAGAACCACCCGTTTCTTTCTTATCAACAGGGTAATAGGACAAGAACAATAAATACTTTCACAATGTATTTTATGTTCTTCCTTCCCGCTTTTGTGGGCACCAAAATAAAAAAGGAACCACCAACATTGGTATTTAAAGTATCCAAGAATGCATTACTGTCTGAGAAGTATCTCAGTTTACTTTTTGAACAGATATTTTGACGTGCAATATTTTTTTTTTGCATGGAATAGATTTTACCTACAATTCCCATGTTGACAATAAAACGATGTGTTTCATTGATTTAAAACGCTAACTTGTTCCCCATTGCGAGACAGTGACTAAACCAATAAGGTTGGTATTCCTATATTGCTTACGGATGGTCACAGGAGAGCGTGGCCTTGTGGTTAGGGTGGAGATCGTGCATTATGTGTAGGATGTTGCCTGTGCATGCGCTTATTTCCCGCGTTCGAATCCCGGTGGGGACACTTGCCGTGTTTTATCGGGTACTTAATTCTGCCAT